>KB722738.1:385818-399523 GCA_000349905.1 Volvariella volvacea V23 | reverse complement strand
AGCTATAACATTCACTTGTGATTGCCACCGTGTGGGACTGCTTGTCTGTCGGATGTAAGACGAGTGAGGCATTGATGGTGTTGGAGTAGACTGTTCTGGGGTGTAAACTGGGCGAACGCCCCGCTGCCTCTTCGAGCGGATAGTTATCGTTGGGCGACCATCATCGGACAGGTCAGAGGGGCTGTCCGAATCTTCGGTGGAAGTCGACATGATTGAGCGTGATCGGCCGCGGTGCTCTGGAGAGGGACGCTCGACGGTCACGATGACGGGTATCACTGGTTGTTGCGGGTCGAACGTAGGAGAGCCAGAGGGGGTTGTACGGATTTTGGATGTGGAAGACGACCTGCGGGGCACCAGAGGCAGTGGTCCTCCTGCTGCATTGGAGCTACGGGAGAACGGCTGGTGGTCCCTATTAGCAGACATGGTGTGAGAATGGACATTAATTGTGGTGATCATTCGTGATGAAGTCGGGAAGATCTGCTAATCTGTTGTGTGAGGTGTGGCTGAGCATGAAGAAAATAGCTGCAACTGAGGGAAACCTCTTACGTGCCAGAAAGGGTGAAAAGACGGGACTTCGGGCAGCTTATAAATGACGGGTGTTGACGCCCTGGAGGCTAGCACGCTCTTACTGAGAAACAAATCAGAAGGAACATGCAGAGAAACAAGAATTAAGCTTCGTGGCGTGTTCATTTTCAGCTGTTTATGGTCAACTCACAGGTGAATTCCAACGGGACGGCGGCAGACAAGTACAGCAGGAATGATGCGTAGCAAACGGTCACAACACAGCTGGTCGGTACAACCCCAGTGCCCTTCAAACCTCACTAGAACTCTATATTCGTGCACTAAACCTCAGCCAGATCCATAAACTAGACAAGGACCAGAAGCTTACCAAGGCGTCGTTGTGGCAATCTCGGCGTTCGACCCAGAACCAAAGGTATGACTGCTTTAAATGAAAGTGGGGTCTCCTCCGGGGCGAAAGAAGTAGAAGAATGGGGGGAATTATAAGCACCAGACAGGGCGAGACCAGAGACAAGGCCCTCGGGCTTGAAGCGCTTGGCTCGTCACCTATTTATCGAGAATATACTCAAGTCCGATTTGGGCAGGGCATTTAGACTCTGTCATCCTGCCGTCGGCTGGCCACGTGTCGTCATAGTTTCTCTTTATAGAAACTTGAAATGCGGTATGTCAGGGAATGTTCACAACGCCCGCCATCCCTCTTCCAATGGCATCCCGAACGCCCATGCAACTTGAAATATCTCTGGCTGCACATTCACAGGAAAGCAGGTCAGAGGCATGATATCAATGGGAAACAAACCTATACAAGAGCAACTGATGACCCCGTATCACCGCGTAATTCCGCGTCAAATCATGAGGTCATGATTCTACTCAGGTGAGCATTCTACCCCTGTCCCCAACCGCGTTGGCCAATCCCCTCCTGCATAGCCCAGGAAATCCCAGGCTCCATTCTAGCACGTCTCGGAGTGCGTTCCATTGCGATGCTGTGGGCGTGTCATGGCGATTACGAACGTGCGCAGCGTTATCTCGATAACGAGGCTTTAGATGCGGATCAGCAACGCGACATCAATGGCATCCCAGTCCACCTCCTCATATCACCTGAAATACAGCCAATAGGATCTTCAGGTGATTTCTCATCCTTGTCAAGGGAAACAAATGATGGCGCGAAACACAGGCTCGCGGAGCAAAGAACCTTGTTTCCCTTGCAGTTCAACCTGATTGCAAGCCACTGTGTGGGGTAACATTATTATCGGGCTGATGTGGATAGATTTTGCCTGCGGAACGCTTTGCTCAGGTGACCAGCGCAGTAAGAAGTACTTCCCTTCCCTCCTTCTCATGCATGCCCTTGCTTGTCGATCATTCCTTTCGTCATTATTTGACTTTTAACTCGTATTACTCACCCTCTAGTGAACTCACGAGTGCCAAAGGCACATGGCAGACCGAGCCTGTTCAGTGCTAAAATACCGCCCATCTCGAATTTCCCATGTCCGTCAACGATGATCGTTCGGACGTCCAGAGAACAATTGCGCTGCCTCCGGGTAACAGGAAGCACGAGGTGACCACGGCATCCTTACGCTCGTCCTCGGGGTCGCCTGTCAACGCACACGACCGCTGGTCGGGCATAACGACCGGCGTACTCTGACGCCCACTGGTATATCACAAATTCCGATACGAGCGTTACGATAGGCAGTACCCCGGTCAAGCAGAGTGTTTCAAGGCGTGCCATAAGCGTCCCTAGTTGCAGCCGTTTAGCGCTCGTTGGAAGCAGAGTATTGGGGTAACCAAGTGCCCCAAGTAACGTAAGCCGTGAACAGCATCACTGGCGAAATTTTACTTCACCTCTTTAGACAGACGTAACCTATATGCACGATAATGGAAGTAAGAGATGCGCTCGAGCGCAATAGCATCGGCATTCGTTACATGACGTGGCAGCGCTTTGATGTTCCTTCAGCTTCGGGGCGTGCACAAAATCAAACGGGAATTGACGTCACATAGAAACAATCCTCTATATTTAAAAGCAATGGTAAACGGCCTATTGTTTTTTGTCCGTAAAGATCTTGCGCAAATCCTCCCAGACGACCTTGGGTGATTGTGCAGCATCAATACCATGCCAGAGACCCTTTTGCCTATAGTAATCGACGACAGGACCCGTCTGTGTGTGGAAAGCCTTGAGGCGCTTAGTGAGTGTTTCCACGTTGTCATCGGATCGCTGAATGAGGGGTTCGCCAGTAACATCATCAACCATATCCTTTTTCGGTGGACTATGCGAACGGGACAACTGGTCAACCGAACAAGCCTACAATATTACAAGAGCTAGGCTTACCTGAATTCCTTGTGGTAGGTTCGGCCACTCGAAGGATGGATTAATCGACCAGTAATACGTGAGATCAATAGTTGGTCCTCGATTTGGAGTTGGACAACAGAGTCGAGTTTCTCTTTCCTTTCTGCAAGCATGTTATCGAGCTTCTCGGCCTGAGGAACTGTACGAGGGAAACCATCGAGGACGAAACTAGGTTAGGGTAGTCGCGTAAGTAACTGCACAAGTAACACCAACGAAGAGAAAGGCCGCGTACCCATTCTTGCAATCCTTGTTGTTTTCGAGCTGGTCCTTAATCATACCAACCATAATCTCGTCCGACACAAGTCCTCCAGCATCCATGATCTTCTTGGCCTCCACACCCAATGGGGTCTTTTGGGCGACCTGCTCCCGCAACATATCACCAGTAGCCAGATGACATACGCAGAACTCGTCACGAATACGTGGAGCCTGTGTTCCCTTGCCTTGAATACACGGTCAACGACGCGTAAACAACGACGAGCCGATAGAAGGACACATACCAGCACCAGGAGGACCAACCAAGATCGTCCGGAGTTGCTGAGCTGGTGTCTTTGCTGGGGCCGAAGCCTTGGCCTTTGCCTCAAGGGCCGCAATCTTGTCGTTGAGCTGAGCAACGAGCGACTTGAGATACTCGAGTTCTTCAGATGCGCCCATATCTATGAAACCAGGAAATACAAAGGTGAAGGAGAGAAAGGTCTAGGTGGTTCGGTCGGTTGCAAGTCGGGACTGCAACTACAGAGCAAGGAGGGAAAAGGACCCGCTTCCTCCGATGGCCCAAAGTTTGGTTCAACCGGTCAGGGAAATCCCGCGAGTTCGGTCGGAGATTGAGCGGCACCGGGTTCAGCAGCTCGGCGAGACTCGGTCGTCCAGTTTTGGCTTTTGGCTATCGTATCATTATGGAGGCGTAACTCTTGGTAGGAGGGTTGCAGGAGCGCGAGGGGAGGTGTTGATATCGACGCGAGCTGCTGAGACATCCCCCGATGCGAAGATTTCTAAAGCCGCCGACCTCCGCGTTTATGCCGTCCGGCGTCAGTTTAGAGGCCTGCGGTGCAACTCGTGCCGCCCGTAGCTGGGGTTAGGATGTAAAAAAACATCCCGATAACGCACCCAAGAGATTTCGCGATAAGTAATTGGTGTAGGGGTGTAGGTCCACACAACGTAAAAATACAGCAGGGGGTAGTTCGAGGCGAGACCTCCACCTCATTTAACCGCAGGATCGGGTACGAAGTCGGTCAAAGAAAGGATTATTGTCACAAGTGTGATACAATGACGATTTTACAGGGGACAAAGTGCGCGATCTATGTGCAAAGAGAGCGTAATGACAGCAATTGAACGGGCAAGGCGACATCACGGCGACTGAGGCTGAATAGCGAAAAGGGAAGTGATACAGCTGGTGGACTTGTTCCTGGGTATAATTTGGGTACAATTCATCTGCTCAAGAGACAGCTAGCTAAGATTTGTGTCAAAGGCAAGTGATACAGACAAAGCCAGAGACAAACCATAAGATATTGCAATCGTGTAAAAAATCAATGGAAATGCGCTCACCTGGCTACTGCGTCCTGGAACCAGGCTATGGATTATAATCGTTACTACGCCGTAATAACCAATATAATGTGAATATTACCCTAGTAAACCACTAAGCTAGCCTATTATAAACTCCTTATTAGCGCTAATATTCTATATAAGGGACGTTAGCATCTGCATGGTTCGCTGACGTGCTGCTGCATATATGCTTACGGAATAATAGTTTCATTCCGTGCATGAATGGTAAGCTCAAGGCAGTAGAGTCGTACATAATTGAGAGTTGACGTGTCGCCTTCCAAAGAAAATTTAGAAGATTGTCCTCAAGTGCATTGCCCAAAGCCTCTTCCGGTTTGACCCCGCTCATTTAGTCATGACGCTTCCCAGAGCTGGGAACCCTACCAAAAGGTTGAAAAATAGCTGGCAATTTTTGACAGTAAGATCCACGACACTCTTAATCTTTTAGCGCATCCGAATTTCAAAGTGAGATGGAAGAGGTAGGCCACATAATATCAGAATCGGTGGGCCGACAATGAAACCAGTTATGGTGAGCTCGTGTGATCCAATGCTAAAAAGCTGGAAGGGAGAGATATCGAGGGCCAATGGTGCATGATGGCAAGGGTGCTTGGTTGTAACCGTGCAGAGAGTTAATCCTAGATCAAGTTGCGAATAGGAAGACGTAGCGTTTCTGAAGCCAGCTCATGAGGTCCGCAATGTCGAGTGCGACTAAACTCTTCCAATCCTGGATGCGCCCAAATATTAGGAAGGTCGACCACCTACAATAAGAATACTATTTCAACGAACAGAGAGGTTAAGAGCCCGTTTATTACATGAAGGATAACACCCATGACCCTAGTCAACATCGGCAGGGAACAGGCGTTGTCCAATCTATATTGTCTCATGTTGATTCACACCACGTCCAAGTTTTTGACTGCGTTGAGTTGAGCACACTCTTCCAAAATATTGGCAAGTTCTAAGCGAGAGAGGGGGGGGTCTAGGAGATTTATCAAAGATCACAACGCAAAGAAATGCGATATATGTAATGAGCGTTTCTGATGCCCGTTAAAATTAAACAAGCTCAATGGGGCCGTTGGTGGACTTTGTGACCTTGTTTAAGGCGGGAGCTGGTAATAAGATAAGGCCAAGAGATTGGATGGCGAGAGGGGCACATATGCCGTTAATCCCAGCCTGGTAGACGGCAATTGCCGGCTGCAACGGGAAACTGCGCTGTGCTCTCACTCCCTGCACGCCGCGATGGACCGCTTAGCGCCAGAACTGCTCCAGATTATATGCACCCTTCTCGACGACCGAGATCTATGCACCGCCGCATCCTCATTATCTTGTCGGTCTCTTCACGCTGCGTGCGTCGATGAACTCTTCTTCCGAAACCAGACCTTCATTCCAACTCCAGCATCCCTCCCATCCCGCGCACCGGAGCGAAGCTACACGGTGGTGCGCCCCACCCCTGGTGATTGCATCAGCCTAAATGCGCATAATACTTCCTTCGTTCTGCGTGGTTTAAACCTCGCACTACCTTACTACTTCCATGGGCGCTCTATTACGGCACTAGTTGGCGCTCTCCATCGACCGTCCTCACTTGGACAAGACCTGAAGTGCTTGTCTCGGTTTCTGGTCACTCATCCACAAGCAGAATCGATTGAATCTATAGTACTCGACTTTGGACCTGCTAGATTGCCTGACGAGGAATTCGGGCAGTTATTGGGCTTCCTTCGTATCTTTAGTGGTGACGGGGAATCGAAGATGGCCAGATGCATTTCCCTGACTTTGTCGGGAGGTGGAGCTGACCCCCAACACAGTCATGGGATAAATACCAGTGGGTCCCCCTCGCCACGCCAGAGCGGCACAATACCTACAACTGTCCAAGCATTCATCACATTGGCAGTCGGGGCTGTTGGTCTTCGTCGCAACTTGAAGCCCTCTCCAATAGGGCTAGTCAGCGTAAATCTGGACACAGAACTTATTTCTCATCTCTCAACTGGCCACACGCATTGGGCGATTGATCTATTTGCACTCAATTCCATCTCCCTTCGATCGGTCTCTATCTCACGATGGTGTGCACTATGGGGAAACATTCTGGCGCACACGACGCTCCCCAACCTGGAGGAACTACGCCTCAACGGGAATTTGGTGGAAATACCTCTTCTAGTGACCTTCTTGGCTCGGCACCGGAATCTCAAGGTGTTTGAAGCAGGTAGCCCTGTGGAAAAATTCGAGCTTTCCTCGCCAACACCCGCCTTCTTCCTACCAAACCTAACCAGTTTAGTGACTTGCCCACAACTCTTTGTTTTCTTCTTGACTCCTAGACTTGTTTTAAAGCCACTTCCTAGTCTCAAGAAAGTCACACTGGTTTTATACTTCAGTGGTTTTCGTCCATTCCTTCAGTACTTGCTATGGAATGACACCATCCTGAACCTCGGTGGTCATATCGACCGGAGGTTAGGCACTCTGAGTCTGGGATTGCGGATCTGTGTTCAATCGGCCAAAACGAACTGGGTGAAGGACAAGTACGAGGGAAACGAACGCCCAGATCAGAGCGTTGTATGCAACCAACTGAAGTTCATTCAATTCCATCTCGAATATAATCCCAATTTCCTTGAAAACGGAGATATCCGTTCGCGCTTTGCGAAGTGGCTTCGATTGTTCCCTGCCGTCGAATCGGTAGAGATGCGAGGTTGTTGTCCGATGAATGGGGAAAATTCAGAGGGTCGGAAAGAACTGGCGCATCGTGTTCAGGCAATGAATTCGAGTCTACGGAATTTTTGTGTCGATGGCGTTGAGCTACTTTGATCGATAGAATGATGGAAAACAACGGTTTCAACGTTCGCTATGGTTTGGGTCTTATATACTTAAGGTTTGTCTGCTTACTGCACTTATCTGTACTTTCATTGGCATGCTATCTCACTCCCTATATGGCTTAATTAGGTCCTCGAGGGCACTACGGTATTGATTAATCGACAGCTACCAGACTTTCCACACCGCTCTGTATTGCCCAAGTATCGCTAAATTCGAACCTCATCTGCTCTTTAAAATGGATCTCCTGCCTATAGAGCCTCTCCAAGCTATATGTGCCATCTTCGACGATAAGGGCTCGCACAATCTAGCGGTCCTGCCTTCCCCACCTATTTCTAGCCTCGGCAGGCTCTTTCACCGGAACCAAGCATGCATTTTAGGAGCCCAGCCTGGAGGTTATACATCAATGATTGTCAAGCAGCGCTTGCGCCGCTAATGCTCGCCGACTTTTAAGTCAATACCGGGACTGCAAAGTGTTGGTTATGGGCGGCTATTAGTATATGCCTCACCAATCGTAATATCCTCCTTTCCTCCAATTCCAGGGCTTTTCAATGCCACTCTATGAAGCCTTCATGTAGACGGTGTTCGCCTAATGTAACAATTCTAACAGCGTGTAACTACAAGTTGGCTGTTTTGTGATGATAGGCGGCGGTAATTGCCGACAGTGCGCGCTGTGTGCGTGGATATTGCAGGACTCTCGGCAACCCTCATCCTCTATACCACGATGAATCGTTTACCTGCTGAACTGCACCAGTATATAGTCCCTCATCTTGACGATGAAGAACTGTGTAATTGCAGCATCCCTTTGTCGGTCTCTCCATTTCACTTTCCTCGATGAAGTCTTTCGCAGGAACCAAACCCTTATTCCAACTCCGTTATCTTTCCCTGCTCAGGTGCCCATGCGAGATTATGCGGTAGTGCGACCTACACCCGGAATCTGCATCAATATAGACACATCAATTAGCTTGACCGCTCTCCGTAGCCTATGCCTTACCTCGCCATCCTTCTTCCACAATCGCCCAGTTACAGCTGTGGTTGGTAAACTCTATGGGCCATCCCAGCTCAATCAGGCCCTGAAAATGTTGGGTCAGTTTCTGGTCTCGCATCCTGGAGCAGCTACGATTGAAGCAGTAGTACTCGATTTTGGGAATATCACTGACAGACTCCATTCATGGGATCCCATAATGGTCCGAGCATTCCTTAGGATCTTCAACGGCGACGGCGCATTAAATATGCCCAAGTGCATCTCCCTGACGTTGACAGGGGGTTCACATTGGCATCCGTGCAAGGGCGAGTTTTATAGCATTCCACGGCTCCACAGGGATTTTAAGGGGTCCAACACCATCCAAACTCTTTTCGCGATGGCACCTCGCCTTTGCCACGCATCTCGATACGGGCCATCGTCTTCTGTAACGAGAGGACTGGTTATGTTCAACCTAGATACTACCTTCGTTGACCAAATCGATAAGCACTCAAGTTGGACAGTTAACCTGCTTGCACGGAATTCTACCTCCCTTCGGTCTCTTTCAATCACGAAATGGAGTCTGTGGTGGGGATATCTTTTTGCCCATGCGACCCTACCCAACCTCGAGGAGCTTTACGTCTCCGGTTCTTCAGTTTCAATTTCATTCGTTGCCAATTTTTTGTCTCGGCATCGGAAACTCAGGTTGTTGGCAATGTGGAACTTATATGCAGGCCGATGGTCGCCACCACCCTTCTTCCTACCAAATCTAACGACTCTCGTGATTCCGCCGCTTTTTTTCAGCCTTATGATGAAGTCCAGGATGGGTATCAAGCCACTTCCCAACCTTAGAGATGTCACATTCTGGTTATATTTGTCCAAGTTTCACCCACGAGCTCAACAATCGTTGTTGGATAAGGCTATCCTAGGCCTGGATGTTAATGACTACACTACTCAGAGGTTGCGTACCCTCAGGCTCGGACTACGGCTCCGTATTGAATCCGATAACCTTGACTGGGTGAAGGACAGTTATGGGATTAGTACACACCCTGATCAGGCGTTCATATGCCACCAGCTCATGTTCCTTCAAATTGAACTCCCACGATTTTGTAGTCGGTATACCAATGAAAGCAAAGATGTGCGCCTGCACTTTCCCGGATGGCTTCAATTGTTTCCCCATATCGAGTCGGTGGAGATATGGTCGAATCCGATGGATAGGGTGAATTCAGAGGATTGGAATGAGTCAGCGCCTCTTGCGCAAGCGCTGAACCCAAGTCTACGATTCTTTTGGGTGGATGGTATTCGCGTGCTTTGACAAATATTATGATAGAAAGCGAGAGTTTATACGCCCCTGTGAGTCCGATTCTTAATGTAGCGTCCCTAAATTACAGGGTATCTATCTACTGGCGCAACACTTAAGTATTTGCATTCCAACCGTCTGTCATCTCACGTATGCAGAGAGTTTATATTTGCAAAACTTGAATTCTTCTGGAGCTGAGTCCCTGGTAGCTATAGGATTGATGAAGGTGCGATCTGACTGTTATGGTCATGACGGGAGAGATCAAGAGCAAGGCAAGAAGAATAATTTTTGTCAATAGAATTCGCTATCTCTTGACAATAGGAATATTGTTCATGGCTGGCATCGTAATGGTTGTGAGTTCCTAGACGGTCCCTTGGTACAAACAAGTACAAATAGCATCGTGGTATTGACGTGGTCATCGTCACTTCCGTCCCACACAAATCCACGCGTCCTTCATCAGACGCCATTACCCCCATGCGCCCATTTCGCTCTTTATTCTTTGCTCTAGCAGGTCTTGCTAGCTTGGTCTATGCACGGTCCAGCACTGGTGATTCTGTCCTCGTCATAGTCGACGCCAAGCAACAGCCAAAATATACCAAATTCTTTGATGGCCTAACGAGTATGTGCTGACATGGCGGGTTGTGCAATAGGATGGCTAACTACTCAAAAGGCAGGGGATACGACCTGACATTCCGGGAGCCTAAGGCAGAATCCCCACTATTAATCGAGTACGGTGTGCCCGCCTTCTCACATGTCATCGTTCTGGCTTCCGACACCAAAAGTACGAGCGCGTTTGCAATATTGAAACCTTGTCTAACAACAGAGCACTCTAGGCTTTGCGAAAGACATCACTCCTCAAAGCCTGGTCGAGCTGGCCAACCTCAACACTAACCTACTTCTCGCATATTCCTCGAAGCAAACTCCGTTAACTACCCTCGCTTCAGAGTTCTCTCTCATCCCCCCTCCTTCTGGACAAGTTCTCTACTCCTACTTCCCTGAACGCTCAGAACCTCCAACAGTCATACCTGTCAATGTTCCAGAATCGCCTATCCTTACCACAAACACACCACCTGTTTGGTTTAAGGGGGTGCCTCATGCACTTAGCAATAACCCATTGCTGGTGCCTCTGCTGAAAGCACCAGCTGAGAGTTTCGCTTCAGAATCAGAGACTGCAGAAGCTTTGGTCGACGCCGCAGAGAAGGCCGGGGAGGGACTATGGGCCGGAAGTCAATTGGGATTGGTGACCGGATTCCAGACATTGAACGGCGCAAGAGTTACATGGATTGGTGGTGTCGAGCTGTTGGGTAATGAATTTGCCGAAAAGAAGACGCTCAAGTATGTTTCTGTTCCTTGTACTTTAGCGTCATGATGTTTAACTTTTTGAAGGGGTGATACTTCGGGCAATGCGCAGTTCGCTCAAGATGTCGCCGCATGGACCTTCCAGGAATCTCTAGTTTTGCGTATTGATCGGACTACCCACTTCCTTGCCAATACGACAATCTCAAAGGAGCAGTACACGACGAACGATAGAATAGTAAGCACTACGCATTATATCCAAAGTTTACGGTCGCTCACATCTTGCATAGGAATACTCCGCGTATATTTCTGCTTACAACCCAAAGAAGGGTAGTTGGGAACCTTACTCTGGAATTTCGGACTTGCAACTCGAGTTCACTATGCTGGATCCCCATATCCGCACTGCCCTACCGCCCGTCCCTGGTAGCCCAGGGAAATATTCTACAACTTTCCGTGCTCCTGATAGGCACGGTGTCTTCAAGTTCGTCATCAATTACAGGCGTCAAGGGTGCGTAATAAGTCGACGTTTCTTGGAAAGTCGCTCATCTTGGTTGCATTTAGACTGTCATTCCTCCAGAGCTCCACTACCGTCCCAGTCGTTCCACCGCGACACGACGGATACCCACGCTTCCTTAGTGCAGCATGGCCCTATTACATAGGTGCTATTAGTACCAGCCTTGCTTTCTTCATTTTCTCAGCTATGTGGTTGGCTGGAGAGAACATCAGACCTGCGAAGAAGGGTAAGGGCAGTAAAGCAGAGTGATGCACTTCTAGGGTTGTTTGTAGTAGGATGTGCTTTGCAAAATATTTGCTTTCAGTTGTCTGATATACCCATGTCTTTTTAGTGTTCGTGAGGGGTGGTGGGGTATTTGATCGACGGTCCTGTTGTCCATTATTAGGACATGGTCATACGCACCAAACAATGTGATGCATCGCAGGGGAGCATCTGTCAGTCGATTTCATTGGCCTTTTGTCAATACAGTGGAATGCATTGCGGTCCGACCTCAGTCCTTTGCATTATTGCGGGCTATCAATATATCAATTCCGGACATCGTCGTGTGGGGGCATTCGTGATAACGCCGATGTCTTCTTAACGATAAGCGATACTACAGTATTATTTGAAACCACCTGCGCCTCTTTCCACGATGGACTGTTCTAATTGCCAGGTTCATCAAATAGGAGAAAGCATGAAAGTATCAACTACTTACAGCCACTCAAGTTTGCAGATACCAGCTCCGAGCCGGATGGAGTTGCACGAACAGTCGATAAGATAACCAGAAAGAAGACTGAAGATCTGCTTCCTATTGATGGAATGGCTGTGAAGATCCACTTTGACTCGACAACTAGCCCCGGTGCTAATTATGTTCATCATGCGACGTTAGAGACGCCCCGCTATCGCCAGCTGAGACTGCTTGATAGCACTCTGCCATTTCAAGGGGCCCGAATGTTACTGTGGAGGTAGGGACCAATGTTCCACGCGCTCGCGAACTCCACCCATCACGAACGGACCTTGGTACAAGTAGCTGGACTGTCCTCCCGCTATGCCCTATCTCTCCAACGATGAGTATCACACCTGTACGGGCCTGCCAAGGCAACACAAACTTTGACGATTAACTGTAACTAGTTGGAGGAACATGGTCATTTGGAAAGCGAGAAGTATGGTTCATAGTCAGCTGCGCAGCACTACGCCCACTTACAATATCAGAGAAGTGTGTCAACGACGAAGATTGAGTTTGATTTGTGCTGAGGAAGTGAGATTTGAATAGGTGAGCGCCTTCAGTTTTTCCGATATTCGTGGTGGCAAGGGAGTATAAAAGCGCCTTGAAATCCTCGATGAAGGACCAACAGTGCATTGCAACTGTCCTCTGCCATCAGTCTACTCTCAACCTTTGCTCATCATGAAGTTGTTCATCCCACTCCTCGCTCTTGCCACTCTTGTTTCTGTGAGTACACCCCGCCTAACGTTGGCGAAGGACTATTTGGCTGACCAGTTTCTGTGTCCTTCCATAGGCACTTCCAGGTGGGTACTCCCTCCGAATACGTTGCTTAAGGAGTCTAACACTTATTATGGGGCGAACGTCGGTGGTGCAACAGGTCCCACACTCTCTGCCGTTCCAGAAGCAGCCTCCATAGCAATCCGTGCTCCAGTTGCCTCGAAAGCAATCCGTGAACCGGAGCCAGGTGTGTATTATATTATGTTCTTTGTACATGCGAAGTGCTCAACATGACCTGTCTCAGGGACTACGATCTATTAAGGCATTATTCACCTGGATCGGGTGGTCATTATGGCTGCTCCCTGCTCACATATTCTGTGTGTGCTAGATCCGTATTTTGTATTCTCCAGGAATGGACGTTAATATAGCTTAAGAGCTGCTTTGCGTGAATTTCTTACGTTTATTTCGCTCAACTTCACAAACCTTGTCATCTCTGTACGTGAAGCTTCGAACGATGTCCAAAGAAAGAAGTGATTGTATCATTCAAGGCATCAAGATTTGAGCTGCTGGCTGACACAGACAATCTTTCGTGTAGTCCTCAAAACTCTGGTTATGGGCCCCTGCCCATTTGTGCTGTGATTCCTGTCTCCACGCGCTATAGCTGTCACAGTAACTGCCAGAAGAATGCAACTAAATGCCCTACCCATTTTGCTTATCCCTTCTGTACGACTCGTCCTAGCCCCTAAGCGGAACTCACGTGACATGGTTACTGGCTGGTGGTCGGCCTCCACGAACTTTGCCTCACTGCAGATTTGAATTGCTTTCAGACTTCATCTCCCAGAATCGACATGACTACGGTATAGACCGTGTACATCGTGTGATCTACTTGAAACGGCACTGCCCTACCACTTGTCGCTCTGGAGACACGTTTGGAAGGTCAGGTCGAATGCATTCCATGGAGGCATTACACAACATTAACGCTACTTAGACTGTTCACCCTAAGGGTCCTCAATGCTAAAGATACAAAG
>KB722738.1:367133-385718 GCA_000349905.1 Volvariella volvacea V23 | reverse complement strand
ACGAAATTCGTATCTACAGGACTTGTTAGTCAAACTCTTCCGTGTTACGGACGACTACTGACATATTTCTTGCAGTTACGATGGATTGCTCGACATCACTCATGGCTGCACTGGTGTTACGGTCTCATTTACCCATTTCCACAGCCACTTCAAGAGTTCCCTCGTCGGCCACTCTGACAGCAATGGTTCTGAAGACACCCAGATCACCGTCACCTATGCATACAACCACTGGAGCAACATTAACTCCCGCACACCCTCCTTCCGTTTCGGGACTGGACACGTCTTTAATAATGTTTATGACGATGTCAACGATGGCATCAACACTCGCGTCGGTAAGTACCTCCATTTGCAAATATCCATCCCAAACCCTAGTGACACGGGATGCGCAGGTGCTCAACTCCTTGTCGAGAACAACGTATTCAGCAACACCAAGAAACCAATCTTCTCTACCGGCGAAGGGTTCGCTGTTGCTCGCGGCAACGACTTTGGTAGCGGCTCTAATCAAGCTCCAGAAGGCACATTCACTACCGCCCCTTACCCCTATGACCTTATTGCTACGGACAGCGTGAGGTCTCAGGTCGTTGGCCAAGCTGGTCAGACGCTGGAATTCTAGGATGGTGTTGTGTACTTGTACAGAATGTGTACGATATGTATACCCTCGGGCTGTTGCCTGTCTCAATTGATACCAGTGCATAGGAGATAGTTTTAGGCTCATGAGGACGTGATATACGGGTTAGTCAGCTCAGCTTAGGGGTCATTGATACGATCATGAGAGATGTTGGATGGCGCCATGGATTGCGACATCTGCCCCGACTCGTCTGGGCCTATTTGCCACATTTCTCTCCGCCAACCACCCATCATCTCGTTTTTCACCCATTGAGACATGTCAGAGCAAACATCGACGAGAGTATTGGACCATATCGTCCATTTAACCCCTCCAGGAACAGTAAACCAAGTATCAGAGCAATTTCGAGGGCTGGGTTTTACGTAGGCCGCTCTCATAATGTCTCTATTCGAGTGATTATTCACCGCATCTACAACCGCGCCCATTCTAGCGTTATTCCAGGTGGCACTCATGCCGGCGGATTGACAGAAAACGCTCTCGTGGTAGGCACCAGGCTTCATTCTACACCAGTCAAGGAATACGGTCTAAAGACCCCGCACCCAGATTCTCTCTGATGGGGCATACCTCGAGCTTATCTCCTTCGTCCACGAACCGTCGTACTACCCACCCAACTCCTCTGAACGCAGACTTCGCGAAGCCCACCGATGGGCATCAAAGAAGCCAGGATGGATAGATTACGCCTTCCACGGTAATGGATCGCTGAGTGAAGGATCGAGGATATCTGATATTATCAATAAGAGGGCTGAAGAAGCTGGGATTGGCGAGGACGAGTTCAGGTACGAGAAGGAGGTTGAGGGAGGACGAGAGAGACCGGATGGAAAGATTTTGAAATGGCTCATCTCGTCCACGAAGAATGACGGTATTGGGACAGTTCCGTTCTTTTGTGGCGATGTGACCCCTAGAGAGTGGAGGGTAAGTGGCTCTCTTCACACCTTGTGTCCAATCGATTATCTTGGAGTCCCCCGAGAGGCTTCAGACTGGGCTATACCCCCCGAACTCCACATCGAGCTGTCACTGCTCCAGTGATGGACGTTGCTAGTCAGATCCCATATCACCGGCTTAGACTAACTTTACGCTCATCATTCTGCTCCACATCGGTCTACGGCGTGTAGGTCCCGCTCGAGCCCAGCTCCAACACAGAACACCCCTCATCAGCCCAAGGGGTAGCTTACGTCCGCGTTCTCACCAGCAGATCCTTATTCGCTTCCACCATCCGACATCTCACAGCGGTCGTTGGCGACCAACCAATCGACGTCACGGATTCCCAGGCCGTATGGCTTTTGGATACGCCCCATCCGCTTGCAGGCTCTGATGAGTTTACTGCTGCGTCAGCTTCGGTCGCACCACCGCCGAGTTCTACCGATGTCATCGGTCACCTTGGCCACCGACACCTACTGCACGAACGTCGTCGGCCAAAGCTGATTCTGGCATTGCCGACTTTAGGAGACCAGGAAGAGGTGGATTATGTTGCGCAATCGGGCGGAGATGTGGGTGGGATATTTGAAGTTGCGTTTTGGGTTGAGAAGGGGAAGAAGGAGGAAGGGTCGACGACGACGCCGTATGGGAGGATTAGGTGGATTCATGGGTAGTAGGGTAGAACGGCGGTGGGTGCATTGGTGGTTGGCTTAGACCTACCCAGCTCCGAATTGGTTCTTCGGCTTCTGGAATTATCCTCTTGGGTATAAGAAACTCATGCTTCTTACGTGGTTGTCTGGTTGGTTGCTTCAACCTCGGATTCTGGAGTGCCCGGATCGACAATCGGTCATTGGGTTAACTTTGTCCAATGCACCAGGCGGACGTCATGTCAGCTGGCCCAACATTCATCATCCCGCCGTCATCGCGCTGCACTCGGAGGTTGACGTTCGACAGTGTTCTGCACCCGTGTCAGGTGAATCTGCTGTACTCGCCGACAACTTCCACCAGGGAGTCTTGCCTGGAAAAAACGGCATAATATTTCCGAAGAAAAGCTTCTCTATGATGCGCATCAGACACCTCTGACGTTGATGGTCGGGCAGGTGACTCTGGCTCCATCCTAACCCAGAGCACCGAGAGCGCAGATTATATTGACTCCCTGACTTGGCAGCCCCATTACTGAGGCAGTAGATTCCCCTCGAACAGGAAAGCACCATTCATCCCCGCATCATACCATTTCTTATTGCCTGCAAATAGTGCAACTAAGACATTACGAAGCTGGACCGGTCCCGAGAATAATGCTTCGATTCAGGTGGACTAATGCCGACAGAAGTCCATAGGTCCAAAGTACAGTAACTATGGCCTTGACTGCCCGTCACCTCGGAAGGGTAGGTTATACTTTTGTTATAATTGGACCATATGACAAACTTGAGGTACTA
The DNA here is from genome assembly GCA_000349905.1 of Volvariella volvacea V23. Lineage (NCBI taxonomy): Eukaryota > Fungi > Basidiomycota > Agaricomycetes > Agaricales > Pluteaceae > Volvariella > Volvariella volvacea. Next base: position 382,742 of record KB722738.1, on the reverse strand, counting down.
GAATTGAACTCCAGAGGCAGTATTGATGGACGAGAAGCACTAGGGTGCATTCTCCTTGAAGTTCCGAGCGCTGCTCACAAGGGCATGAATCCCCACTCTTCTTACCTCGGACTGTGATTCTTAACTTTGTAGCCCGTCAATACGCTTGTGCCCACATGGAAATAGACCAACGAAGAGGGCCCAAAGAGGTATATAAGCTGAAAACGAAAGGCCCATGACTCCCCATTATCCATCGCCTCTTCAGCGCACTCAAACTCACCCAACCTAGCACATCAAATCTCCTTTTCAAACTCACAATGAAGCTCGCCGGCTTGCTCTCCTTGATCGCCCTCCCTTCCGCACTCGCTGTTACAGTCGCCTACGACACCGTATACGATAATGCAGGAGCCTCCATGGCCACAGTAGCCTGCTCAGATGGCCGCAACGGTCTCCTCAGCCGCTTCCCGACATTTGGCCGGGTTCCCAATTTCCCCAACGTCGGTGCCGCAGCCGCCGTCACAGGGTGGAACTCGACCGGCTGCGGAACTTGCTGGAGGTTGACATTCGAGGGAAGGAACATCTTCGTAACGGCCATTGACCACGCTTCCAACGGCTTCGTTCTGAGCCAGAAGGCTTTGGACGCTTTGACGAATAACAGAGCTGTGGAGTACGGAAGGATTGAAGCTACTGCAGCTCAAGTTGCCGCTTCAAACTGTGGCTTGTAGATTGGTGGGTGTTGGCATTTCATTACCGGATATTGGTTTGGGTCACTAATGCAGGCCATATTTATCTAGAGTGTTGGACACCCGCGCTGCTCCACACAATATAATGTCTTCTTGAAAGGAGCTCATCTTGGACTTTGGACTTTTTGTCATATGGACTTGACATGCATTTACTGCGGACACTGTTGTTGTGACATCCATTCAAAGACTCTCATATCACCTAACGTATTATAGTCAATTATGTTACAATTATGTTTGCATGTATGCCGTTCGTACAACTTGTGTCGCCATCACCTCGAGGCTACTGCGACTCGGGTACCCGTTATCCGCGCTATAAATATCGTTCGCCAGTCCAAGAGACCAAGCTGCCCAGCGTCGGAGGCTATAAGTGGCAAGCGCCCGGTTCACGGAATGCCGGTCTTGCCGGGCTGTGAGATACGGCAAAAACATCCCACCAAACTTGTCATCCTTGATCAATCCCCAATGCCGGCCTCGGTCGTCATACACACACCAATCACACCCCACAGCCTACCCCCGAGATAGTTGGCGTGTGCTCTCGGCAGCTGCGCAATTGCCAAACTTATCAACCCCAGGAGGCCATCCAGCACTCTGCTTCGTCTCTCATTATCACCAGTACTCGCTATCAACCGCCAGAATCGAATCGAACGCCTTGGGAACCATGTCTCTGATCACCCAACTGTTGAGGTCGCTGCTCGCAAGTTTGGGGCTCTATGTCTTTTACCGACTGGCCAAGTTTTTCTATCGTGAATGGACGTCACCATTGAGGGCATTGCCTGGACCAAAGAGTCCCAGCTGGCTGTGGGGGAATTTCAAGGACATATGGGAAGCCGTAAGTTGCCACATCCACATCGTTGGGCCGGATACCGATCGCTGGCAAAGGAGAACTCTGTCCTGCACGAAAAGTGGATTCAAGAGTATGGGCCTGTCATCAAATATTCGGGATTGTTTGGGGTACGCAAGATGCGTTTTCCTTGGTTATCTGAGCTAATGTCGGCGCTTCAGATGCAGCGATTCTATACGACTGACCCAAAAGCCGTCAACCACATACTCATGAATAGCTACATCTATCAGAAGCCCGAGGGTGCACGATTCAATCTGAGCGAGATATTGGGAAATGGTATGGTGCATCATCTATTCTATGCGATTCTCGGTCTGACCCCTCGTTAGGTGTGCTCATAACCGAGGAGGATAAGCATAAGCAACAGGTACGAAGTTGTGATCGCTCCTTAGCGCACTACCCTTGGGCTCACACCTTATCTTAATAGCGCAGAATCATGGTAAATTCGTAATCTATCGTCCTGAGACTTCCCCCTTATGTAAATCGCCCAGAACCCCGCTTTCGGCGCTGCTCAAATAAGGGAGCTCACTGAGATATTTGTAGAAAAGTCTGTTCAGGTAAGCAACTTGCTGCTTCAGGCGACCTGCTTGTGTTGAATAACTCGTTAAGCTCCGGGACGTCTGGGAGGCAGAAAGCATCAAGCAAGGCGGCGTCGGTCGCATAGATGTACTGTCATGGCTAAGTAGGATGACTCTCGATGTTATTGGTCTCGCAGGTACGTACAGCTTCAGCGTCTCCAATCGGAAAGGGTTAACCCCGACATGATACAGGGTTCAACTACCATTTCGACAACTTACAACCTGGCTCCAAGCCCACCGAACTAAATGAAGCCTTTGCAGCCTTGTTCAGGTCCGGCCAAAGACTTCGCCTGCTCCCGTTCATCAGGGGTCTCGTTCCGGCTCTGAGGTGGTTGGTAAGCTCATACCAACGTCATTCCATGCAACAGGACATTAAATACTAGCATATAGCCCACAGAGCGTTCAACCGAGTCGAAAAAGGCACACGCGACTATGAATCGTATAGCCAGGCATCTCTTGCAGGAGAGCAAGGTTGCAGTTGCAGACAACAAAGGCTCCCTAAATGACAAGAACAGGCGTCGTGATCTACTCTCTTTATTGGTTAGGGCGAATATGGCGACAGATCTGCCCGAAAGTCAGAGAATGGAGGACGAAGATGTCATGGCACGTACGTTCTCCCTATTTTGATTGGTACGGCGCGATTTGACACCTAGGCACGGCAGAGGTTCCCACCTTCCTTGTTGCCGGTCATGAGACCACCAGGTAATTCAACCGGATTCTTGCCCCTGACTATCAGCTAATCATCTATACGTCAGTACGGCCACCACTTGGGCGCTATACGCCTTATGCCTTGATCCCCGCGTCCAAACTAAATTGCGAGAAGAGCTTCTGTCTCTTCCGACTGACAACCCTACCATGGACCAATTGAACAGCTTACCCTACCTCGACGCTGTAGTTCGCGAAACTCTCCGCATTCATTGTCCCGTCCCCTCCACCATCCGAGTCGCTGTTCGTGAGGACGTAATCCCACTCAGCACGCCATTCACCGATCGCAACGGCATCGTGAGGGATAGCGTCAAGTATGCAGTTCCATTCCACCTAACTGGATTCCGATTCTAACACAAAGTAGGATACCCAAAGGACAATCGCTGATTGTTCCCATTCTTGCCCTGAATCGTGCAAAGTACATTTGGGGAGAAGATTCCAAAGAGTTCAAGTAAGTTGTACCAGTTGTCTTATATTCCTTGATGAAACAAACTCGACACACGATAGGCCTGAACGTTGGGAAAACCTGCCTGAGGCTACATCTACAATCCCAGGAGTTTGGGGTAACCAACTTACATTCCTTGGAGGCCCCCGTGCATGCATAGGTTACCGATTCTCCCTCGTCGAGTGAGTTACACGTCCTTATACCCGCCTCACCCGGTGGCTGATATTTTTTTTTTATAAATAGGATGAAGGCTTTGCTATTTACTCTTGTCCGCGCTTTCGAATTCGAATTAGCAGTTCCCGCCTCGGACGTGATGAAAAAGAGCTCTATAGTCCAAAGGCCGTTGCTGAAATCAGATCCTGATGGGAAGAATCAGCTGCCGTTGCTCATCAGGCCGTATTCTCCTGCAGTGTAATCTTCGTGGCGTCTCCAGTCACTGCGTATCTGTACTCTCTGCTTTGTTTGGATATATAGATTATTCTTGAATCACGAAGTTCTGTAATGTCATTTGACAATGTAATTATAACGGATTTCATGAAGACGTCCTTGATGAAAGAAGCTAGGAATCGATGGGCACAAGGTTGCTGAACCGCGAAAATCCAAAACTGTCATGGTAAATCTCGAAACATCGCGGCCGTCCCTTTTCCGTGCGAAAGTCCTTCATAAATGTCTCTGTATGCGAGGTGGTTGAACCGTACCACCTGATGTTTATGGTTTCTGCGCTGCGGAATTGAGATACAAATTCGAGCATCAAGTTGTAGTTGTCTTCTGTCAGCTCAAAGTCGGATGGACACGGCACGCTGAGACTGCGTAGGGTAGGGAAGCAGGAAGGATCGGCCCACGTAGTAGAAGGCGTGAAGAAAAAGCCCTCGAAGTTTGCAGGAACGACGCCCTCGTGGGTTTCGATCCGCAAGCGCTCGAGCGTGGCACCGTGAGGGGAAAGTGCTTGTCGGACTGACTCGATTGAAATAGATCGCGGATCGGCTTGTCGCTGGAGATGGAGCGTGCAGTATCGCAGTCCTTGGTATGATGCCAGGTAGCCCAAGAGCGCTGGGGAAATGTAGGGGGTGTTTAGAAGTTTCAGTGAAACCCCGGAGGCCTTTAAGGAGACCCATAGCTGGTCGATGCTGACGGTGGGCGTGTAGATGTCGTGGAATATATGAAGGTGCTGGAGGCGATTCAACGCTGGCAAGTTGAGAGGGGGGTGATCCACCGGTGCTGGTAGGATATGGCTGAACACCCTGACCGATTTGAAGCTGAGGGAGTGAATGTGGGTGGGGAAGATATCGCTGAGAGAAACCGGGACGTGTGAACCAAACCTCCGGTAATGAAATTCCTTGATCGAGGGATTGGAGGTGAGTATGGACCGGAGTTGGGATATGCAAGCAGATGGCTTCGTGCCAGATGCTTCCTTATCGCAGGTATGGCTGAATTTGAATGCCTCCAGCTCACATAATGTGTCCAAGGTGGCAGGAAAAGATGTGACCTCTAGCGCTTGAGAGAGATCAAGGTTGAGATACTTTAGTCGCCCACCCGTAGCTGCTATAACGGAGCTCAACACCCTAGGAAGTACTGCTTCTACATCTACGTAACCGTATTCATAATCTCTGTCGCGGCGTAAGCAGCTTATTTCCAGTTTTTCGACCCCAGAAAACCTCGACAGCTCGTCCCAGATGGTGCCCAATACCGCACTTTCTAGGGAAACGTCCTTGAGATCGATGATATCGATGTGGAGGGAAGCAATGTGCTTGACAAAAGCTTCAGGAGCGGGTTCAAATGGGCGGGTGTAGTGGGAGTGCTGAGGATCGCCAAAGAAGTTTCTCGGAGTTGGGGCTACTTCGATGCCAACCGAGGGCACAGCGGACGTGGTGAAGAGGATGTGGAACAACTGGCAAGCAGAGCGTAGTCGGAGGAGGTCATTTTTAGCGTCGATGAAACTGACGATATTCTGCCAAATGTCGATTGGGACTTTGTCCATGGAAAAGCTCGGCGGCATCGAAGAATCTCTGGGGCACGTGTACTCTAAATCAACACGCGCTTGCAGCCATCAGAGCATTGAATGAACTAACGTCGATCAGGACGATAAGACGGCTTGCAGGGTCAAGATTGTCATGATATTTGTTTATCTCTGAAGGTCCATGGCAGTATTGGGCATCGCGACGTCAATATCAGCGGTACAAATCATATCCTAATCCAGCTTCAGACATGCACAGGAGTTAGATAGCTACGTAGGCGCTTTGCTCCACCGTGATCTTTGTTTTATTCATTCAGGCGGAATATCCTCCAGGAGAACGACATTTGTAAATTCCGACTTCTTGAGGGTATCGTGCTCGATGATGATTTTATGAGGGCGCCCTGTTGTCGTACGAAACTGCTTCTGAAAGCTTTTAGTTTCGGAATCGACCGTCCGGCGCCAGCGGATAGTCAGCACATCTAGACTGGGGAACCTTGATGCGAATTCAAGCATCAAAGCATAGTTCTCCTCTGTCAGCTGCAATTCGAACAAAAGTGGGAAGGCCAAGGCACGAAGAGCGGGGAAGAATGAAGGATCCATCCAGCCTGAGGGTGCAAACGAACACCCCTGGAAGCCGTTGGGCATGTCCGGCCCATAGACGTGGATAGCTAGGCGTTCGAGTGTAGCCCCGTGCGGCATGAATGCTTGTTGAATGGAAGTGACAGAAAAAGATGGGGTGTGAACTTGTTCTTGTAGAAGGAGCGTACAATCTTGTAATCCTCGATAAGATGCCAGATAGACTAGGAGTTCTGGTGAAATGAAGATGGTGTTCAAACTCTTCAACACCGTGCCAGATGACCTCAAGGACATCCAGAATTGGTCAATATTGACTACCGGCGTCGTCATATCGTGAAACATATGAAGACGCTGCAGGCGGTTTAGCCTTGGCAAATTGAGGACGCGATCATCGCGACATGCGGATTGAAGGTGACCGTAAACCATGACCCGTTCAAGGTTCAGGAAACTGGCTTGAGAAGGGAAGATGTCGCTGAGAGATGCGGGTCCCTTGGGATCGTGTCTCGAATAGTTAAATGTCCTGATAAATGGATTGGATGAGACAATAGAGCGGAGTTGAGACAAACAAGAGGATGAGTCCGCAGTTGGAGATGAGTCTTCCTTGTCGCATGTGTGGAAGAATTCGAATGTCTCCAGCCCATGCACCCTGTTCAAGGCACTAGGAAATGAAGTGACTTGTCTAGATTGAGTGAGATTGAGGACAAGGCATTTTAGATGTCCATCTGTGGCAGCTATGATTGGATCTAGTACTTTAGGGAGCATCAACTCTGTATCTATAAGCCCGAACGGGTTACCGATTCGGAACCTCGCACAAGTTATGCGGAGTTCCTTGAGACCAGAGAATCTTGACAATTCCTCCCAGACCCTCGTCAGCGCTGGAGTTGGGGTTGAAAAGTCCACGGTGTAAGCAAGATCGATGCTAAGTGAGGTGATGTATTTGACAAATATTTCGGGAATCGGTTCAAATGCGCGGATGAAATCCAGGTAGAAAGAATGATCGCCAAAAAAATTCCTTGGAGTTGATGCTATCTCGATGCCCATTGATGATATAGCAAAAGGCGTGAACACAGCGTGATATAATCGACAAACGAAGCGCAATCGTAGGAAGTCGCTCTTTGAGTCAATCGCATTTGCGACCTTCTGCCAGATTTCAGGTGGAACGTCGTCTATAGGCATATGCTGTGCCGGCATTGATGAGTATGGGAGGGCAAAAGTCTCTATGCAGTACATCTTACCAGCGATGGTATCAAGCCATGAAAGTATAAAAATGAAGTAATAAGAGTTAGGACAGGCAATGCCGTGTTCCTGCCGCTCTGATGTGTCGTGAGATCAAGTCAGTTTCAGGGACCATCGAATGCTGAGCACCGTTGGGCGGCGCCTGCCGATATGGGTCACGCTATAGCAGTGGATATAAACCTATGCATGACAGGGAAATACAAATAGCTGCAGTGCTGGGGAACCAGATAGCATATGCCAGGACAGTAAAAACAACTAAATAGTTACATATGGGGATGTAATATCCAATATGCTTACAGTCAACCCAATCGCTTCGTTCCGTTTCTAATCAAGGGAACCTCCCTCCAAGAGCGCAACGTTCACAAAGTCCGACCGCTCAAAGTGATCGTGTTCGATGAACAATGCATGGGGCTTCCCTGTTCGCGTGCGATAATACATTTGCAGTTTTTCTGCTTGAGAACTAACAGAGCCGTGCCACCGAATAGTGACAATGAGCAGATCGACAAATCTGGATACAAATTCAAGTATTGAAGCATGGTTCTCTTCCGTCAGCTCGAAGTCGGTCGAACAGGGTACCTTCAAGGTGCGAAGAGCAGGAAATCGTGAGGGGTCGATCCACGCAGAAGGCAGGAATGAAAATCCCTCGTATCCCTCGGGTATCGTTTCTGTGCGAGCTCCTATGCTCAGCGACGCGAGTGTGGCACAATGGGGTGCAAATGCCCGCTGAATGGAGGCGGTCGAAATGGGATGGGGATGGTCCTGTCTTGTGAGAGTGAACGCACAGTCTTGCAATCCCTGATAGGACGCCAGATAGTCTAGCAAAGCCGGTGATATGTTGTGGGTGTTCAACTTCTTTAGCGCGGCACCAGACGCCTTTAAATTAATCCAAAATTGGTCAATGTTGGCTGACGACGTGTAGCTATCATGGGACAATTCAAGTTGCTGAAGGCCAGTGAGTGTCGGCAAACAAAGGGAGGGGTGACTTGCAGGCGCAGGTAGAAGGTGACTAACAAATCTTAGTCGCTTGAAGTCGGTATGGGGAAGGAGGACAGCGTTCAGAGGTATTGCAACCTGCGGACCAAATCGCTGATAGTCGAGTGTCTTGATGGATGGGTTGGACGTAAGGATAGAGTGGAGTAGAGACAAACAAGCAGATGAACTCGTATTGAAACTTGAAAACAAGGCTTCTTTCTCGCAAGTATGGCTGAACTCGAATGTCTCTAGACCGCGTACTCTCTCCAAAGCACCAGGAAATGACATGACCTCTGTGGATCGCGAGAGATCAAGGCTCAAGTACGTCAGGCGCCCACCGGTGGCTGATATAATGGGATCCAACACCTTATCAAGTACCACTTGCGCGTCTGTAGTCCATGGTCCACGTTGGTCAAGGCCTAAACAGCTTATACGAAGTTTTTTAAGACCACGGAACCTCCAAAGCTCATTCCAGACCTTTGTAAATGCCAAGTCCGTAGGCGAAAGGCATTTTGCTGAAGCTATGTCGATATGGAGGAAGGTAATGTGCTCGACAAATGCATCGGGAACCGATTCGAATGCGAGTGGGCGTGCGGTACGAAGGATGAGAAGGCGCCGATCAACGACAAAATTCCTAGGAGGTGATGCAATTTCGATGCCAACTGACGATACAACAAATGGCGTGAAAACAACGTGGTACAGTCGACAGACAGAGCGCAATCGTAGGAGGTCATTCTTCGCATAGACGAAAGTTGCGATGTTGTACCAGATCTCAATCGGAATTTTGTCCATAGATGCGGGATTGTGAAGACGGTGAAGGGGGTCCCTATATCATCACGATGAATCAGAAATCGAATGGTAGAAGCATTGAAACTACAAACACTGGCACAGGAAATGATGAGTATGGGGTCAAGTTGTTGAGCCATTGAGCCGTCGAGACTACTTGTGCGTTGTCGTTGTCAGGGTTAGCTCTCGGCGTTTGTTTGTTTTGGGATATAATGACTCTTTGTGGGCGGTGTGGGCGTGACACAGCAAACTCAGCATGATGAATGAGGTCGAGTGTACCACACAATGCGCTGTGCAATGATCGCCGTATTGTACTACTTCGCCTACACGACCGATTATCGCACCCACACTGCCAAACCAAACGGCCAATTCTCCATTCCTCCATCTCACCCTGCCAGTCACGGTGGGCCCGCTCAGCGTTCTCTGTCCTGGATTTGCACAAAGGATGCAAAGTGATTGCCATTGTATCTGATAGAAAAAATTCACAGCCTTCCCGTCTCCCGGTCCAAACGGAAGTGCATAGGGATGCCGAAGTGAAGTTCCAGTCGGTACCAAGTAAGGCTTGTTCTGTTAGCCACTTAGGAGGAAAGACAAGAAGGAAATCCTTGGCTATCGTCGCTCAAACTCATAGAGCCCACTGTATACGCTTGATATTGACATGATACCCTAGTACTAGACTAGTTTAGAACCTACCTAATCTCTTCTCGCTCCTACCCCTTACGTCCCTAAACCACCTTTACGTGCTCAAAGCACGACCTAAGATACTCCAGCATCGAGTCGGCCCCATTGTCAATAAAAAACAATTTGGTCTGCCCGTCTTCGTCTGGTAGATTAGAAGTGGGTCTCTAGAATTTTTCTACCCCGAGGTAGGATGAAGTTTCTCTCATCACAGACGACAATGCCCTTCGGCCTTCCCGTGTCATTCCGATACACAGTCTGAAAGTCTGCGGGAGGCTTCCTCCAGGGCTCCGAGTTAATTTGAGGATCGCCCTCCAGCAATAGCAAATTCGTCAGAAAGTCGACGATCGACTGAAGACTCTCTGCCGTGACGTCCAGGTCAGTGGATGTATGGGCCCTGAACTGACCAAGCTTGTGAAAGGGAAGCGGTAGTATGCTCGACACCGAAGGTGAAAACGTGAACCCAGAATAATCATGTGGCCTAGAGAGGTAGACGGAGCAACCTAATTTAAGTGTTTCCATTGTGGAAGTGTGGGCAGAGATGGCACGTTTTACAGTAGCACTTGTGATATCGAAGTCCGGGGAGTGGTTGAGATAGAGGTAGAGGTGTTCTAAGCCCTCGAAAGAAGGGATGTAATCGAATAAAAGAGGGGTTATGTAATTGGTACCGAGTGTTCCTAGAGCAATGCCGGACTCCTTCATGCTATTCCAAAAAGGATCAATATTCAAAAACGGACCTCCTCGCGGCCGAGCCAAGCAGAGTTGCCTGAGGTAGTGCATAGTCGGTAGACGAAGGGATTGCATCGTCGACAGAGGGGCAATGATTCCAGTGAACTCAAGGGACCGCATTCCCGAAGTTGGATTGCCTGATGGAAGAATATCGTTGATGTGTAAGGGCGAATCTGGGCAGTTATGTTCAAGTGTAAGAGATTGCATGGAACGATTACCCTCGACGATGCGACGAAGACAGATGCGAAATGTCGGCGAAGTATAACGCAGGCTGGCTAGGATATGAGAAGGTGGTCAAATCCGCTAAACACCACTCGACAAAGATATCGAATCTTGATGCTGGAGGGATGCATTGTTTTCAATGATGGAACGAGGCTGAGATGCAATCCATAAAACCTATCCCTTCAAAATGGCTATGATAGAAACTGAATGTTTCTAAGCCCCGTAGCTTGAGCATCGTGTTTGGGAGTCTCTTCAACTCCCCGACATACTCAAGCCGAAGGATGAGGGATACCAATTGCCCACTGGCGACAAAAATGCTTAACAATTTATCGAGCATTGGTACTATCCTCCATCTTCCCAGTTCACGACCATTCTCGCCTGTGTCAAGGCTCATGATCTGCAATCCCCTTACTGTTAACCGCATCAACTCCTGCCACAGCGCCTGCCCCGGTAAGTCAGTGAGTGTTCCCGGTTTGATCAGAATAAAAAGTGAAAACATTCTTCGCAAAAACTTCAGGAACTGGCTCGTAAGCTCTGTTCTCATCTCATTGCTTCTCCTCTAGATTCAGGGTATACATCAGCGTGTGGGGCTCCACCACTATTCTAGGGCCGAAGACTACATAGGGCGTGATGATTGAGTTGAAGAATCGGGAAACTTATCGTAGGCACAGTAAGGCTTTTTTTTTTTCGCGATGCGTAGGGCGATTTCGTTCCAGATTCCCGGGGGGGAAGAGTCCATAGAGGAGGGGGTCAACAGGCAAGATCGCGAAATTACTCTTTCGGACCCCCCCGGCTCTTGTCGTGTGATGGTTATAAATCCTTGAGGTGACGCGAAAGAAACAATCAGAGGCCGGCAAACAGGGCAGAGAGTTGACATGAGTTTGAACTGAATAGTACATCAGAATATCTCTTTCTGTTACGATGCTTTCCTTGCCCAATTTATCAAATACTACACACATTGCTCTCCATCCTCTTCGCAATGTTGAAGCGTTGCATGTCACATAGGTTGTAATCGTAGTATACCCTCATTTGCCTGGGCGCTCCTGTCGCAGTGTAGAGTATCTCGGGGAGGTTTCCCGCCACTCTAGCCCGGCACTTCTTCGACCAGAAAATGATTACCCTGGTCAAGGACGGGAAGTCAGAGAAGAACTCTGCAAGGAGCTGGCAGTTCTCCAAGGTGAGCTCCATGTCAGGCGCGGAATGAACTTGGATATCGCGGAGTCGTGAGAAGGAAATAGGAAATCTAAAAGACGCTTGAGGAGAAAGTGTGAACGCCGAGCACCCTGCTGGAACTTGTAAATGTCTCGTGGATGACGTACACATTTCTAGGACGTCCATGGAGGAGCTGTGAGCTGACAATGCTTGCTGTACGGCGGTTTCTGAGACGGCGTCGACAGGATGTCGAAGTGAGAGCCGGCAAGTCAACAGACCGCTGAAAGATGCTAGATACTGGAGCAACGCGGGGGAGACATGCTCGGTTGAAAGCGACTTCAACGCAACCCCAGATCGCCTAAGAAAGCCCCACAAGAAATACACATTTACAGGAGGCCTTCCAGGTTCTTGTCCTAGATAGAGATACTGAAGGCGGGGCAGAGCTGGGAGCTGGCGTAATTCGTAGTCGGGTGGGCACAAGATAGGGCCACTGATCCTGAGCACGTGGAGATCCATCGTAGTAAGTCGAGGAGGCAAAATGTCGCTAAGTGACAAAGGCGAGGGTGTGCAAGAATGAGTAATCCGGAGGGTGTCGATAGATGGATTGTTTTCAATAACGCGGCGGAGGCGAGGTAGAAGCGCCGGTGAAACCCCACAAACATCTTCACCACCTGCCCCACACCCGCGCTCAAGTATGAGTGTTTTCAAACCAGTAATCTTTTCCATCATAGCAGGGATGTCAACGAGCTCCGGGCGAAATGAGGTAACGATGTCTAAACGTGCCAAACGTCCGTCTGTCGCCTGCAGAACAGCATCTACAATCTTGTCCAGTAAGCGCATCGTTTGGTCGTTTTCATTTTGAATGTCTGGCGCCGTCAAACAAATGCTGGACCCCTCTATTACCAAGGAATTCAATGCATGGAACCGGGCAAGCCCCTCCCAGATGATAGCGAGAGCTGGGTGCCCAGGGTCTAGATTGTATTGCTCAATCGATATACGAAGGTACTTGATGTGTCTGGCGAAGACTTCAGGAGCTGGTTGAAAAAGAGAAAAGGTGACAGTCCCAAGAGATTGACGTGGTTGCTGTTCCAGCAAAATACTCATGCCTTGTACAGAAAGAGGGGTGAAGATGTCACGAAATCGACGAGAAACGAGACGCAATGAAAGTGCTGTGCGCCTCTGCACATCGTATTTGAAGATTTTGTGCCAGATTTCGGTTGGGACATTATCAGACATCAGTGCAGGTGGGTGGTTAACCAGTACCGGAAAGTGCCGAGGATACAACCCCACCCAGTCCCACCGGCTCGTCTCCCATTTGCAAGTCCTTTACAGTGGCAGGCACTTTATCTACGCCAGAGGTAAGTTTATATCTACGAAAAGGTTTTAAAAAGAGAAAAAGGCAAGGAGAAAAAGTTGTATCCAGTTACCGACGGTGGGGGTCGAACCCACAACCTTCGCCTTGTATGCCTACGTAAGCATAGGAAAGCGACGCTCTGCCATTGAGCCACGACGGCTCATCCTATTTTAATATAAAAATGACTAAATCCGTAAGGATCGTAGTCCAATGTTATTACGAGGACATCATCATCGGGTTTGAGGGCATGAACACAGGAATTGAAATAGTAACTATCAACACATCCATTGATCACTTGTAGGCACTCGATTACAGTGTGAACGCTATAGCAGGCAACTCAAAAAGACGTCATTAGATCGTATCATAAACGAAACTCAAAAGATCCATTCGTAAGCGCAATCGTAATTAATCATGTAGAAACGAGAAAGGAAAAGAGAACATTAAATACCCATCATCGTCAAGGGAAGTAGGTAGCCTTCCCCGACGTGAACCAAGAGAAGTCGTAAGTTGAAATGAAAATAGCGTGAAGAGCAATGATACAATATCCTGGCCATGCATCGCTACATGAACGGGAAGAAAGAAAGGGGGAGCCAATGAACAGATTACAACATACGGACACCGAAAAAGTGAACAAAGCAGGATCAACAAAGGAGGCCGATGATGACAGCGAGTGGGGAGGAGGAAATCGCGAAGGTCAAAAGACTTGCGGTATACTAGTAGGCAAATTCGGGTCGTCGATGAAAAGTTGCGAAAATTGCGAAAGAAGAAAACGAATAGGTTAGTTATGAATTGCTTTGATGAATCTGTTTGTTTGAAGAGATTATTGGGTCGATGCGTCGGTACATGCGTGGTTTTTCTTCCCTTGATGCCAATTCTTGAATTATGTCGAGACGAAAAAAAAATGCGAAAATGATGATCGATTCCAGTGGGGTATATGTCCCCCCCACCCCCGCTTATCTGCTTCCTCTCAACATCATTCGTCATCCGCCCTGCCCCACAACCGCACGTCCAGCCGAAGACTTAGAGCATTTGCACCACAATCGACGTATCGTCGATCCAGGCCTGGTCCATATCCAGCGTCAAAACCCTCGAAACGCTCTCCCTATCTTCTCCACCCAGGGCTCTCCTCAAAAGTCTCAACGCCAAGTTATTATTCGTCTTCACATTGGCCTTGATCCCTCCAAACCCTGGTCTCGTAGGGCTGAAGCCACCTCCGCCAAAGAACGAGAACCTCTTGGACGGGGGAGAAGGGGGCGACACCGACACAGAACTTGGGGCATTGTTGCCATCGTCAAAGCACCCGCTGCCCTCCAATCCTCTTGCCCAGCTCTCAATAATCCTCTTCTGTCCTTCACTACAAAGATCCGTGAACCCATCCGAACATAGTATCAAGAACCTGTTCTTTTGATCTTCTTTTTCCTTCTCTCCTTGAGCTCCGGGTTGAGAGTCGCTCAACTTCCGATGGATGACCTCTGCTTCAGCAGAGATATATGGCGCGGTCCGATTTCTGATCAAGAATTCCTCCCATGGTGACGTATTGTGGAAGCCCGGGAGGAGATTGTAGAGGATGCGACGAGTAAACTCCGGTGGCTGCTTGAATGGAACATCTCCAAGACCTATGTAACGACGAAGAAAGACAAAGAAGTCGCAGTCAGACCGAAACGTTTCAACTCCAAAACTAAGAGTAAAACTTACACCTGAAGGGTGCCAAAGCACCCAGCACCCTCCTATCCACTACACACTCAGGTTCGCCAGGGTGTAACCTCTGCACACGTTCGATTTCGGCATCGTTATCGCCATTATGCGTCGTCGTCAAGACTTCGATATTCCAATCGTCCATCAACGGCGTCGCTGCCGTCGTACCATCCTGAGCCGGTTGCTCCCGAGGAGACACCAAAACTAAAACGACAACATTAACCCCCCTTCGCCAACGAAAAGAGGACAGAAAGATACGTACTAGCTTGACAATCACCCAAGTTGGCGACCCACAAGTTTTCATAATCCGGGTCTACGAGTGCCACAAGAGCCGTAGTTCCATACATGCACAGTCTTGCCTTCTTCCAATTGTCTCCTCCTCTATGCTGGTCGTTGATGACGCTCCTAATCTCCGCATCCGTGAAGTCTTTTAGTCCTTCGATCCCCCCGAAGAGGGATAGGACATCGTTGGCGATGGCTTCGTCGAAGTTGAGGATAGCCTTTTTGAGGAGGTTCGAGATGAAAGCAGGGGAGAATGGATTGGAAGGCAGAGAGCTGGGGTCTGCAGCGGCTGTCGCGGGGATAGGAAGGTTGGCGGGAGAGATGGACGCTGAGGAAGACGACGGGGAGGGTGATGGGCCTGACAGATACGATGACGTCGCCGAATCGGTGAAGGACTCTGTTGACGTGGACGACGGCGCAGTCACAAATCTCGCAGGGGCCGGAGCGGGATTCGTGGCGTTGGCAGCGGTGGCGGTAAGAGCTTCGACAGCATTGTTCAACGCATCACGGATGATGATAGGAAGATGATGAGCAACGTGTTCAACGGTTACATCACCCAGATGACCTAGATAGGGTATAACAAATCAAAGTTTTCGACCTGGTCAGTTTCCGTTCTCGACAGCCCGTCACTGCGGCAGCGGCGATAAACAGGAGGGACGAAGACAGCATAAGGAAATGGAAAGGG
>KB722738.1:346268-357043 GCA_000349905.1 Volvariella volvacea V23 | reverse complement strand
CCGACCTAATGAGAAGAAGTTTGCGTGGACAGAGTAGGATATGCTGAATGCAATACCTGTTTTTCGTGGCATGAGGTACTATTTTTTATTTTCCTGCAATTGGATTGAGTACTTCTTGACAGTAGAGGATATTGATTTGTTCCGAGTCTGGAACATAAGTGTAGGACTCAGTCTTTTTGATGGAGCCTCCCCTTGGAGTTTGCTGCATAAAGTGCAGTAAGTTCTGGAAATCGATAGCTGATGCTTAGGGCTCAGCATGCAGACATCTCCCTCAGCACTTTTCCCATAAAATTCAGCAATTCTCAAACTTTGCTGCTGCATGCTCTTTCTTGCCATCTTTCTTGAAATGCAGCAAATTCAAGGATTTACTTAATTCACACTGTATTCCATCATAATTTATAATAGTTGTAGATACAAATTAGGTGTATTTAATATGGAATATGTATGCATAATTAGCTATGTTTGTTTCTTACTTATTATACATCCAATAATCCCTCACAGTAATGTAGAATTGTCATATTTTGGTTGAGTTCAATGAGAGTTTGCATTGTATTTGAGAACCATGAGAGATGTTAACACTGCACTTTTCACATGCATTCTACACATAAAATGGAAGATTTCTCTTCCTTATAGCTAAGAGATATATGAAGAATCTGTAGAGATATTGATTATTTTGTGTTTTATTACATCATGAGATTCTGTGAAGGATTGATTGAGCAATGGGGCATACAGATAGAACAGGACATGTCACATTTTGTGACCAGAGATAGCCTTGGTATCTCAGAAAAGTTGCACCCTCAGCCAAAAGTTGTGACAGTGCTGTTGCAATGACAGGGACAAATGTTTATATTTGGTGAATGTGATATTGAGTTATTGTGACTACACTTATGAAGAGTACTTAATTGCTTATTTAATTCTTCACCAAATCTCATGATGTTATAACAAATTTTGTGCCATTTTTTCATGTAGAATCCAATGATTATATTATTTTTAATGTGTGTATCATGGTTATTGAACAAATTTGACAAAAGTCTAATTTTAGATGATGAATAAATGATGTACTATTTGGAGAGATTCAAGGCATCTGTATGCTTTTGCAGCCTTGAAGAGACTCAATTATAACACACACTCTCATCTTATGCACAAAGCATATATATTGCAGATAATGAAAAAGAACAATGTGTACAGTAATATACAGTATAAAAAAACAAGAATGAGGATGTAGACAGAGATCAGAAACAGATTGAAAGCAAAGGTACAGCAGATCAACTATTGTGGGAGGAAAGAGTAAATGAGACAAGATCCAAAATGAAGCACAACCAAACTGGCCAAGCAAAGCTACCAGTACAGAGCAAAAAAGCACCAACACAAAAAAAAGCGCGCAAAGCTCCTCAATCCGAGTCTGAATCCGAAGTCAACCTCGACGACCTCGACCGTCCTCTACTCCTTCCTCTCGCCGTCGAATGCGACCTCGCACTCCCCGGCACGCCCAATGCACCTCCATTCCTCTCTCTCTGCCTCTGCTCTTCCAACTCCTGCTCCGTCGGCGCATACCCCTTGATGCACTTGAACAAAAACGTACACGGGAACGCCTCCCCCGTTAGCTTCTTCACGACCTCCTCATTATTCTCCACCCCACCAAACATCACCTCCGCCGCCAAGAAATCGAGCTTCCTCATCCCCGGCCCGAGACTCCCGCCGGGCACACCAGGCGCTCGAGACCGATTGTGCTTGTACGCCTGGCCGACCTGCCGCTGTCTGTGCTTCGGGAGGGCCTTGTAGTCCGGCTCGTAGGACATCTGCCGGACGTTTTCGTGGATGGCGTCGATGATCTCGCCGCAGGTGACGCCAATGTCGGGGTCGAGGGCGTCGACGTCGACCATCCACGGGTAGGTTTCCGAGACGAGGCGGAGGCTGGTGACGCGCGGGAATGTGGCGGGGTCCCCGCGTCCTGTTGCCCATGATACATGTGCGGGGTCGGTGGAGAGGCGGCAGTTGCTTGTTGCGAAGAGCATGTTCCATTGGATGTGCGCTCGGTCGCTTCCATCGTCTGGGAGTGGTTGGATGAGAGGGTTGATCCGCACCTTCGCTCCCACTACTTTAACTAGGAAAGGCTCCAGTACCGGTCCATCTGGAAGGGTCTATCAAATTCATGAACACAGGACGGGAACAAATCACATACAATGCGGCCCAGCTAGCCACTCATCGACTCTGTCGCCCACCTGCCCAGCAGCACGCGCCAACTGCTGTTGAGCAGGCTGCATCTGAGCTTGCATCCACGGCGGCATCGCTGGGTTGGGTACTGCAGGTCCCCCCGGCGATTGCCATCCAGGATCAAGTCCAGCACTCGCTGGCGCAGGCGTGAACCCTCCAGCCGCCGTCGCCCAAGCCTGAGGTACATTCATCGGCATACCACCCCCTCCCATTCCTCCCATTCCTCCCATTCCTCCCATCATACCCATGCCCATACCCATAGGTCCTCCCATCCCCATCCCAGGCTGCATGCCCATTCCCATCCCTTGCATGCCCATACCCATACCCATAGCGCCCATCGCCATCGGGTTCATTTGAAAAGGCATATACCCACCAGGCTGCTGAAACGGTTGATACCCTCCTGGCCTCCACCCCCCTCCAGGACCTTGAGGCTGCTGCTGTGGCACCGCGGCCGGCGTAGGAGCAGCAGGAGTCGCACCCCCTGCCCCGCCCAGCGCCAGCCCGCCCGGCCCATTCCACGGCGTGCCCGGCAGCCCCTGCGCGCCCGGAAACGGCGTCGGCTGGCCAAAATTCGGATATCCAGTGTAATCTAGCGAGACACCGCCAGGCCCTAGAGGAGCAGTTCCCGTCGACCCGGAGGGAGGAATGAAGGTAGGAGGAATCATACCGGGTGCCATGGCTGGTGTGAACGCTGCTGCGTTTGGATGGAGGTAGGGAGATGCGGCGGCTGCTGCGGCAGCTCCAAATCGTGGGTAGCCTGCTGGCATTGTGGCTGCTGTTGCTGCCCAAGCTGGTATTGAACCGGGAGGAGGAGCTGAGGATTGACCCGGGGCTGAAGGTGCTGTGCCGGGGAGAACAGGCGGTTGTGGACGGGGAGATGCTCCTGGGCTGGCGAGAGGGGGGATAAAGGGCGTAACATTCGGACTAACGCGTCTGGAAGACATTTTTGGATGGCTTTATGAGGTTGTGTTTGTTTGTGGGATGCGATTCGTGGTTCTCCTGTGTGTTAATTGGTACCTTGGTCTAGGAGGTATTGTTGGCGGCAAATGACTGGAGATGGGTAGCACGGTGATCCCGGTTGAGTATGATTTCTCAAGAGGAGCGCCGAAGCGACAAAGATGGCGCAACAGACCCACCTCACGTTGAATGAAGATGACTCGAAATGAACAAGAAAGACGCCGCTCCACTCAAGTCCTTGTTTGATGATATATTATTGACAGTCCTACCACATTTATCAGTCGGAATACATTACGAGAGGTAAGCCACCGCCTCGTGTGGTATGATGTCGACGTACTGCGTTTCGATCTACTTCCTCAGTTCAATCCAATCCCAAGTCCGTTCGAGTTCAACGACCGATAATAAGATATCCCAAGACAGATCCAAGAAATCCGAGTCGCAGACCCCAACAGCGCTCTTAGAAACGTCCTGGACGATGAGGAGAAAGAGAAAAGCAAAGAGGAAGAGCAGGGAACAGGGTTTGCCATATTCCATCTCATCACAGATTATCCTAATTAGGCAACTTTCTGTCCCTCGTGGCCCGTGGGAGAACACTACGTAACGGAAATCGATCAGCTTCCGCAATGCCTCCGTCTCCGAGCAATCATGAGCACACCCACTTTACAAGGGAGCCCCTGGAAAGGATGCTTGACATGCTATGCCGAACCCTTTGCCCACAAAACAGCGTGAGGCGAGGAACACCCAGGCATTGTGGAGAGGATACTAGAATCTTCGGTAAAAGAGGAGCTATTTGTTGGATTGATGGACTAGTTCCCCTATTCTCAACAGAGCTCCAGCGCTACAGCAAGCCCAGGGTGGCATCAACGTTTCGAAATGGAAGCACCGCCTAGCCTCACGTTTGCAAGGATACCGTATAATAACGATTACGGTGTGTCTCCTGAAAGCTGTTGAGAGGACTATTATCAGGAGCACACACTGAAGCCCACAATCGATTGAAGGTATCAACTAAAGCAAGTGCAGATAATTGAGCAAATACAGAGCTCGAAACTGAATCGAGAGCTAGACAATAACGAGAACACGAAGATCCAACAGAAATGGCTGCATACGTAAATACAGTAGGGTAAAGGGCATTCACACCTAAGCAATCAAGCTCAAAATAAAGATATTCGGCGCTCTAAATCCCAGGCGAGAAACGGCGTATGCATCGTTCTTCTTGAGGGTCTCGAAGAATACTCGTTCACGGAGCCAATCTAAGTTGAAGCGTCAGTGGACTGGTGGTATCTGAAAGAGGAGAGGAACTGACCGACTCGTCGGAATCGAGAGGTTTGCTGAGGGGTATAGTATCCCCCGCTCCAACCGGCTTGAGCAATATTATGTGCGCTCACCCGTCGGACTTGCTCCTGAGTTCGCGGTGGCAAAGAGTTAAACTCTGCGTCCGTAACATGATTCTCGGTGTAACTGTTCAAACCAGACGTCAGGACAGTTATCGAACGAAGCAACATGCAACAACTCACTCTTTCCAGATTCTCGTACAGACATCACCAAGCGTAACACCGTTCTCGTTCTTGACGATCGTGCACCAAGGGCTCAAGTCGCAGATGATGATCAGCTGTTGGACACGAGGTAGTGTCGCTGGTTCGTCTTTTGCTGTGAATGGTAGATCGCGATCTCTCGCATCGGCGTTGAAGCCTCCCGTTTGGCCTGTTGGTGCGATAGATGTGAGCGTTGCAGTAGTGCTGAGTGGGTAGAGAGAGCACACCTGTGACTAGGTTGAACAAGAGATGGAAATCGGACTCTCCGGTTAGGATCGGGTGGAGTGTTAGGTCTGTGTTGAGGAGATATAGGTCCGTTTGCGAGAGAACAGGACCATCTGTCGAGCAAATGCGCAGTTCATGGGCGATCGCAAGGGAGACAAGCAGAAAAGGTCAAAAAGCGTAGTCGAAGGAGTAGAAAGCAAAGACGTACAATGTGCTCCTGCAGTCCACTTTGGTACGGTATCAGCCATGATAGTCTTCTAGCAAGCAGCAAATGCGCCGATTCTCCCGGAATTTATTGATCAAAGAGCCTTATAAGAGCAAGAAAGGTAATGATCCCGCAAAAAGCTGTATCAGGAGCGCAGAACGTGCTGGATGAAGCCAAAAGTCATTCTGATTGTTGGATGCATCATAAGGACCCTTTCCAAATCGAGTGCCATCATCCCGAGATGGTCACTCGTCACCCAAACACGTAATGTGATCAAGAGATTAGATAAGATTCGAATCGCGGACTCTGCCTGGTGCGGCTTACGTTTGTGCGTCATCCTCCTCCTATCCTATCGCATCTACGACTCGCAGTGTAAGTCCTTTGCATATTTCGAATGCGATCCGCTTAGATTGAGCGCATATAGCAGAACTAGACACAATGCCGCCCAAGGGAGGAAACTCGAAGAAAGAAGCTGGCCGCGCGCGAAAGGCTGAGAACGAGCAAAAGAAGAAAGATGCGGTTGCCGCAGACAAGGTCCGTCTCCCCGTCTCTCCCCGTCTCTCCCCGTCTCATACCCCTCAACAGGAGCGCAAAGAAGCAGAGTCATGGCAAGAGGGCGCAAAAGGTCGCAGCACCAAAGACGATCGAGAAGAAAAGCGCAGAGCCGAACTAGCCCGCAAAGCGGAGAACGCTCGCCTACTCGCGGAAGAGGAAGCCGCGAGTGCCAGCGCCAAACCCAAGGCCGCTCCCAAGGCCGGTGCGAAGAAGAAGAATGTGGCGGATACCAAGCCTGCCGGGCCGGGCGCTATTGCTGCTGGCGGAGGTTTGGCTAGCATCTCGGTTGGGGAGAAGGAGAAGGAGAGTGCTGGGCCGGAGGAGGTTGAGAGCTTTGCGGCGTCGGGGATTGATAATGCCCTGGATTTGTTGGAGGTTGTGACTGCTAAGATGGATAAGGCGAGCGTTGGACAGCAGGCTGCTGGGATCGAGAGACATCCAGAGGTATGCTTTGGTTCCGTGTTGGTGATACAGGATGCTTATTTCTGTGTCAAATCTCTTGTAGCGTCGATTCAAGGTAAGATCGGCACACGGCTAGGCAGTGCACAATGGCGCCTAATATGGGTATGACGTAGGCTGCATTTGAGGCATATCAAGAACGCGAATTGCCCAATCTAAAGAAAGAGGTAATATACCTCCTATCGCATCGCTGGAAGCATATACTGATCTGGTCGCTATCAGCACCCTGGTCTGAGATTGCAGCAGTACAAGGTATTATCCCCGGTCGTTGCTTCGGGCATGACTGACGCGGTGTTCCCAACTACACAGGACATTCTATACAAACAATTCCAGAAATCACCAGACAATCCGTACGTCTCTTCTTCTCCCATGGAACAACATTTGGCTGACATGCACCGCCTTTGCCTTTGCCGACTCCCCAACTTTACCCGCATCATTACCCGTGCCTCGGTTCCATACCCGTCGCTTCGGACATCCAGATTCAATCAAGTCACGGTAGCCTACGACGCCTCCAAGGAAGAAAAAGTGGATGCGTTAAAGGCCAAGAAAGCACAGGTCGAGGAAAGGCTCAGAGAAAAGTCTTTATAACCCGTCAAACCGAACGACTCTCGAGCACAGGCGCACGTTTGCTCTACGTTTATGCGAGTCACTGGCTTGGTTAGTGCATTTTTTCTTCCCCCGCATTTCGTCTGTTGAGAATGTTGGGAGCTGTGGGCTGACTGACGCTCTCCCTGGCAGTCATTGCTTTTTTTTGGTTCATGGCGCTGTTGATATTGGCTACGGTGTACCCCGCCCCTTTCCGCAGTAGATCGGCGAGCAGTGGGATGATAGTTGTGCAGGGTGGTTGTAGTGTGACGCTGTATACGTTGGTCGAATCCCGGATGTAACTTTAATTGCTTTGTGTTGATTGCAGGCATTTCTCAGCTAGAGCCCAGTGGACCGTCAATACCATCTGACTCATCAGCTGGTTCACTGCACAATATGGGCCTGTAGGCAGTGCAGATAGTTCTTGAGTCAAGCGTTGACGTCGGGCATGATATGTACATATGTAGACGAAGTTCTACATCGAACACGGACCGCCCCTTACAGTAGTATCTATCGCCTCAGGCTCCAAGTCCCATCAAATCCCGCAGTAGATATGCAATAATGCAACCCCTCTCCAATGTTCCTCCATAGCCCCCATGCGGTATGACACACGCACCCACCCACGGCCGTGTGACATGCCCAGCCTGCACCAGCGGGTAAGTGAATGGAAAAAAGTGGAAAAAGCGAATAAAACTGGCGAGGCGGTGTTGAAATTCAATGAATCAGAAGGTCATCATGCCACACTGTTACTGTATGTGGCTGTCGAGGGGGTTGTTCCAAAAGGCGCTGCATCGGCAGGAGCCCCCAGTGGCAATGGTACCACTGCTGCAACAAGTCACTGCCAAGTGCCAGCGAAACGAGTGCCGGGTGTTGGCGAGCAGCGGAGTGGCGGTGATCTTGATGGATTAGTCAGCAGTTGGTAGGGGATTGATAAAAGACGCGGTGCATTTTTTGGAAGGCTCGTCACTGTTTCCTTTTCCACCACCTCCTGGTCAACATCCATCAGCTCAACCCCCGCGTCGTGTTCGAACAATCGAGTCTTTTTCTCTGAACGCGCTGAACTGCCAATTGATTGATTGCAAGATGTCGTTCTCACTTGGTGTATCCGCCGCTGCTGTTTCAAAGGCACCCACATCTCTGCCGTCTTCTACACCCGGAGCTGGTCCTTCATCACCATCTCTAGCACAACTACCAACTCCACCAACCGTCTCTCCTCCCTCAATCTCTTCGCCCTCGTCTCCCACAATGCACAGCCGCTCACATTCGCGTTCGCTCTCAATTACAACCTCACCCTACTACCAGCGCACAAACACTCTCGCTATCACTTCTCTCCCCAAGAGCTTCTTCCACCCAACGATATTGGATGTGTTGAAACAGCACTTCCTAGGGTTTGGAGAAATCAACCAATGGGTTTGTCTACCGGGCTTTGGGAGGATCATTGTGGTGTATTATGACGAAGAGTGCGCGGAGAGCGCCAAACTTGCTTCGGATCCTATTGTGCTCAACGGGAATGGACATGCCATGGGTGCTATTGAGTAAATCTCTCACCTCTTCCCCTTTTTCAGCTCAAAGGCTAAACAAACTCGTATTTTCTTTAGGGACGAAGTCGTTCTCCGCGTGTACCGCGCAGATCCCAACCCACTTATCCCACCGGGTGGACTATCAACCGTGCCAGAGTCAAATCTCCTCCAACCACCCGCAGTCGAGAAGAACTTTTTGATCTCGCCCCCTGGTTCACCTCCAGTCGGATGGGAGCCCATCCGCGAAGATCCACCAAATTCAACTCCGTTGGCTGAAGACCTCATGGCTGCATTGCAGCAGCTACAACTACAGGATAGGCTTGCCAGTAGAGATGGCGATAGGAGGTCAAGTCTGGAGGTCCTATTGGACCCGATGGAAGGCTCAGGAGTAGGCGTTTACGTAGAGAACTGCGATGCTGACGAGGACGGCTGCGATGTTGAGATGGACGGAGGAGAATGGGTTTATGGTGTTACGCCTCCCACTGGCAATAGATGGAGACCTATCGCGACGGCGATGCCCCCCATCAGTAGTGCGGCGTCGTAAATATTTGGGTGAGTAGATAGTTCATGGTTTGGCTTTCTGGTTCCTTGTTTTGTCGACGTTTTGGTCGATGGAGTGGTGGGTTTCTGAGATGAATATTCATCAGACCTGTACTGAACTCGTCATACGCGGGTTTAGAGGACAACTTGATATTGCCTAGTTTTTTCTGATTTCTTCTTTGTTTGGTTCCACCTCTTTCCTGTGCTTCTTGAACGCGCTTACGCTGACAGTTACTTCTCTTTGTGCCCTATAGGCTTCAGTTTTCTGTCTTTATTTCATATGTGCTTTCTGGTGTCAGTGATTTGTAAAGTAAGCATCTATGTCCCTTTGCTCTCCTTTCTTCCCACACAATATCTTTCATTGTGATGAACCGCATTCAGACCTGTTCTGCACTTTCCGTGGAGACAACTCTATATTGCCTTTTATCTTCTGATACGCCCCTTTGTCTTCATTCTTCCTTATCGTTTATTCCGATGCTGATGCAAATATCTTCACAGTAAAAAATTAAAAAAGTGCATATATACTATGTTTTTCCTCCCATTCTTCCCTTCCCCTTTTTTCGGTTTACCTTTCCGATATCGTTAATGGAAGACATACGGATGCATCTGACTACCTCGGACAATGGTACGATACGATACGGACCTTTGTGGTATCGATCGATAGACTGTAACATATAGCTGTTGTGCTTTCGTTTACGATACATAAAGTAGTATAATGCGATAAGTGTTACTTATCGTACCTATTGAGTATTGATTCAACAACGTAGATGAAGACATTATACCACGACCGACCCCGGCCACCGTTGAACATAACGACTGCTATTCCAACCCCGAGGACGCATATAAATATGCGCTTGTAGTGGTTCCTCGAAAGGTAGTATTGCGCCCCTCTGTTTGAGTTCTACAAGGCGTCTTGAGTTTCGTGTCGAGCATCTGAGGGTTTAGCTGTGCATATATTCACCCCTTTACTAACCCACATTTGAGAAGCACCTAACACGACGAACCTAGCGTCTCCTTCAGCTTTTGCCCCCTCTCCCGCTAGAGTGCACGTGTCATCGTTTTGTCCATCTTTCAGTCGGTGTTCATAGCAACCCAACAGGATAGCAACGCGTTGTTTCAACTCTATGGACTCAATTCCTCCCGAAATTTGGCGTGAAATAGTTGTATATCAAGTTATGGCATGTAATTGCCTTAGGTAAAGCAATAGGTTCGTAATATTATCGTTTATGTTATAGTCCTCCTAAACCATCTAACTCTTGGTTTAATAATAATAATATTACCAGGCGCAAGTCTAAAGGCATCCAAACTCTTGCGTAGCAATCTCACGGCTCTTGCTTGGTTTTGCCACGCAAGTAAAGTGTAAATTTACTGCTCAACCACTCAGCTAACCCCTTTGATTTTGCTTGCTACGCAAAAGCTACAATGCAAAGAGGTAAGATTAGTTTAATTGGTAAAATGACGTCTTGTGGCGAGAGTTCAAATCTCTGATCTTACCCCGTTATAAACTTCTGGACTAGATTGTACAATTGGTTCTATTCATTCTTCGACACTCATACTTTTAAGCCATCTAACTCTTGGTTTAATAACGATAATATTAAAGACTCCAACTACTTCTTCCTGTTGCTTCACTACAACCCAACCAGAAGATAGCCATAAGGGTAAGCATTTGACCTATATATCCCTTCCCATCTGACAATTTTGCCCTTGCACTTGGTCTCTTAATGACAGACACGTACTAGTCAATAACATCAACCATAGTCTCACAATGTATGCAAAAACGTGGCATGTATATAATCGACAGACTCTTGCGATATCGAAGATAATTTACAATTGCTTGCATTATTATACAAATTAATGTCTTTTACTTTCGAGAAATACTCAATCCAATCGCGGGAAAATAGAAAATAGAACCTCATGCCACGAAAAACAAGTATTGCATTCAGCATATCCTACTCTGTCCATGCAAACTTCTTATTAGGTTGC
>KB722738.1:311975-346168 GCA_000349905.1 Volvariella volvacea V23 | reverse complement strand
TTTCGATTTTATTATCACCCCCATTGAGTATCCGCGCTGCAGCTTCGGCCAAAATCGGTTCAGAGGGCGTGGCCGTTCGCATCCACTCACGATCTTGTGGTACAGCTATAACGACTCGCATGAAATATTCTACAAGCTTGGACTCGACAGTTCGTGCAGCTGCCCTTGTGGTATCGAATACCAACATAACTCGAAGAGAGACGCAGGCAAGCTCAGCTGCATCCTTGTTATCGGTAGAACGTGTGGTTAGTTTGTGCATCGCGAGATCAATCACGTTGGTATAACCATTGCGATGGAGGGAGTGCCACCTATCGCATAGAGTAAGAATAATTGCTATAACCACCATCATACTACTAAACTTACAATGGTCTACCAAACGCAGATATCACATCGATGGTGCAAAGTTGACTAAGTGTCGGATACATTCTGTTGCCTTGTTTGATTCGGCCATATAACCCACGGGAATAGACGTCGAACGGGAGCTCGGTGAATGGTGGCAGAATTCTTTCAAGGGCAGCAGCACGTAATGAGGGTTGATCAGGCCATGGGGCAGCTAGAGAGTGTAGATGCGAGTTTGTAGAAAGGAAAAGTGTGAAAATAGGTTGGGTATTGATTTCGTTCAGTAATGATCCAAGTATATGGTAATTGGAACACCTTCGAGCGTCGTCATGCTCGGGTAAACTGGTCAGGGTGTGTGCTTCATCAAAGGCTAGGACACAATAGATGTGTGATTTGTGCAAATTGGTACTCAATTCCTTTAGCTTTGACACGAAGGACTTGCATGCATTTTGCAAGCGTTCACTCGTGTCCTTTGACCATGTGGCTTGAAGATCCACGTTAATGGACTACATGACGACATGATGACTGGTTAATACAGATAAACACACATGGTTGATACCATATACGCACTTGCTCAGCTTCCGAAACAACCTCCTGATAGAAATCAAGTTCTGAATCTTCATTTCTTTCCTTGTCAAATTTCATATCCTCAAACCAAAATGTGGGGAGTGACTGAGTTCCCAGATTGCTCTGTTCAAGACGACGACGAGCTTTGTCGAATAGAGTAATGAAGAAAATCGCATGGCGAAACTTGATCCTCCCATCTGTCTTGTCCCTTTGCGTCAAGAACTTTCGTACTCGTCGATTTGGTGGCGGGTAAGCTGGTGTTAAGTGAGATGACGTGCTGGTTTCAGCTTAACACGGATGAGTGAAGATCGATAGAACGGACCAAACGCGGAACGAGGTGAATCCTCACGCAGGTTGAAAATAAAGGTCATACGCTGGAGAGCCACACGATATATCATGCGAGTTTTACCCATGCCCGATGACTGCACGACAGAAAGAGATAGATTGTAAGCTTGGTGATTTGGAATTGCATTCGGCCCTGCCGTGTCAAAGTAATAATCCATGACTTTAAGACAGACTATGTCATTGTCATGAAGGTATTCATCTCCAAATCCATTAATGACCGCTGAGAACGACGTTAGACTGGGAGTCACAGAAGCGACTGGCTACAGACCTTGAACTGCCAGAAATGTATATTGTCAATCAGCAGTCAATTTAAGATGGAAAGTCACTCACTATCAACCTTCAGAGGTTCTGGAGTCTCCACATAAGCAGAGTTCCCTGATTGTCTTGGTTGTATAGCAGCTGTTAGATGGAATGAGTTTAGAGATTGAAACAGTCGAATTTCATATACGATGTTGGCGGATCGCAGCTACTTTGTTCGCTTGATATGACTCCGCAGTTGCCATATCCCGTAATAAATCTGCGAGGTCTCGATGACCTGCAATGCAAGCTCGAGCAGGACCTGGAACGGCGTATGTTTGATCCAATTTTGAGTCCAACTCTACAATGCTCGATAAAAGAAAACATAAACGTTTATCTGGCACAGAACTCGGTAGATCATGAGTGTTGGATATTTGATCATAGATTTCTTGATCCCAGGTTGATGGAGATATTACAGCACCAGAGGAGTCCGAAGAACCATGGATAGGGGAGTGTGTCGTCTTGGTGCGTTTGGATGGGGGTTGGAATTCGCTGGAGCTTTGCGCATTGAGATCCTGCATATCAGAGTCTTGCATTGTGATGGTGTTGACATAAGACTCTAGGAGACGTGACCCGGAGGGTCCCGTGCCTGTGACAGTCTCCGTCACATAATTTCGGGACTAGCCACACACCACTGACATCGACTCGACGCCAGTTTTCGCATGGACGACATCCCTTTCGAGATCTGGCGCGAAATTGCCTTGTTTATCGACCACATGGGCTTTACTTTGAAGCTGCGCTCAGTCTCTCGACGTTTTAACACAATCTTTACCCCCTTTGTCACGCAATCCATCGGGATATCAGCAACACCGCGAACGCTGGAGTATCGTCCCCGCCAGGATTACATCAAGAAGTTTGATTACAGGCCGGTTCCTGAAGTCTTTGTCAAGCACATATTTACTGTTAAACTGCATATTCACACAGACCAATCGAGTGGAGACCTGAATGCCACGCTTTGGGCAGAGCTGTCACGTTTCACGATGTTAAAGTCCCTTTCGGTTGTCTACGTTGATGTTGATGGCGTTCTTGGCCTCCCAGTGCTACACATGCCACAAGTGTTCAACGAAGTGTTGGATGCTGTCACGATCGCCGGAAGATTGAAGCATCTCGGCGTTTGGCTAGAGACAGTTGCGGAGCTGTGCACTCTGCCAACTTCTATATCGAAGTTGCAAGGATTGGAGACTTTCACCTTTTATCATCACTGTAGGGGAAGGCGCAAGCACGGATTATCACCATGCCAGACTTCTCCACTTGTACGCTCCCAGTTTCGCTCTATCATCGAATGCAACCCATCTCTCCAGGAGATAGGAATTAAATCTGGGTGTCCAGCGGTGACCCTCGCCTTGCAGGACATTCTACCTTTGCATCTCACCCCAATCGGTCTTCGTAAACTTCACATTTCTCCTTACCATATCGCACCTGGGCGCCTCATTCTACCTTCATTGGATCACCTCCAGCACCTCATCTTAGAGCGGCCTGCCCACGAAGAGTCCCTTGCTAGAGATGTCTCTCCACTTTGGAGGGCGATGATGGCGTCAAAGGTCACCCTAAAGAACATTCAAACAGATTACATTTCGATACCCCTCCTTGAATACCTGGCATCTTTCTGTGGACTCCAGGACTGCACGCTTTACACTCGAGATGCAATCCACCCTGGCATCTCGATTGATGCATTCCGACATGTGTATTCCACCCATGCATCCACTCTCAAGACGCTCGTAGTTACAATTGACAACAGGTTTAGCTACTTGCCAGGCGGCTGCGAGGGCTTTTCCCTCTCCCCTGGTACATGGGCAGATCCACTCACATTCACGCATCTACGGCTCCTTGACGTCCCTTGCCCTCCCGACTTTGAATGCTCCCCATCAAATTTCATGACACTCCTCGTCTTTTTCTCGCACTTCCCAGCCATTGAAGTTGCAAAAGTGTCATGGTTCAGGACGATCACGTCTGAACTGCCCAAGGAGTATCACATGAAGTCTGGACGACCCAAGCAGTTTGTCGTTCGCCAGAGATATCTTGACAAAATATTTTATCAAGCGCAATAGGAGGAGTGACGGGAAAGCAGCGGTACGCTCTTACCGTGTTGGTTGGTGCTCAGTGAGGATGTGCGATTGCCCGGCTGCAATAATCTGACATCTTTACGTCGTTTTTTCGTTCATACCCGTTAGGTTCATTCCAGTCGCTCCGAAATGGAAAGAGCTTAAGGCATTCTTCCATCACCTCGAGGTTTAATACAACAAGCCGTACGAGACTCTCCATGTCGCCGCCCCTAAAGAACCCGGTGTGACGTCGACTTCGACTCAGACCATTGGAGGCTACCGCCGCCGGATTTTGATAACATATAATCTATCAGAACGTCAGTCAAGCAGCCTATACCTCCACCCACATGATCCAAACGAGAAGCGAACAGCTCAATCCGCCAGAACTGCCCAGGGAGCGGGGTTAAGAACTTTTCGGAAGCGGGTATTAAGGGCCGTGGTGCGGGGTAATGCCCTTGACACTCTGGTTGACACCATGCTCAGCTCTGTCACTCGACGCCGTCCGATGATGGGTGCACATGATGGCCATGGCCGCTTATGGACTCATCAGTGATTGTGTAGGAGAAGAAGCCAATAGCTGTACAGTACATCGTCGGCTATGTCGATTGATGATTGTGGGTACCCTGGAAAGGGTCCACTGGCAGTCCCGTCCGCAAATGGGCAGGGAATGTATTAATTTAGCCCACCTCGAGCAGCGTACCCCTAAATGGCGCACACAAGCCACCCACATGTTGTAGTTGTAGGCTTAAGAGCGCAAGCGACATGAATGAGTACAAAGTTAAACCCGATAACCCCAATGACATTATGTCTCTTCCCTTGTACACATGATCTGTGTAATACGAATGCAAGTAACATGTAACCCTACAAATGTATTGAACAAAACGTACACGTCATTTTTCCTGTGTCGTTTGGCTGTTGACGAAGAGCGAAAACAAACCCTGAATAGAACGAAAATTCATAACGAAAAGAGACGTGCACTCGTGGTACTGATACTGGTACATGCGACAGCAAAAAAAAGACATCTTGAGAAGCGTGAAACGTAAAACAGCAAAATAAGATATAAGTAGCAATGTGTGATAGCAAAAGTAGTAATATGAGTTCTGGGCGTGTCCTACCAAAAAGGGTCCTGATTCTTCGTGATAGCAATTGAGTGTGTCCGAGGAATAGAAGTAGGGTGTGAATGTGGTGATAGTGAAACAGTCAGCGAAGCCGGATTTGGTATCCTTCGTGTGTATGGGATAGCCAAAAAGCGAAAATGGAATGGACAGGGAGGGATTAACGTGGATTATGTTAGAACCCTTCGATAAACTTAGATCCTCCTTCAAACGTCCGTGTAGTTACGCGCGACTGCGAGGAGATGTCGCTGGTAATATCTGACCGTGACGTTGATTCGTGAAGAGGTGACATAGGTTCGGGTGACGCAGATCGTACGGGATGTAAAGGACTAGGACTGGGTGCACCGGATGAGGTTGGGGGTGTATACTGTGTATGGATACCAAGAATGGTAGGCTGGGGCGATGGGGCATAGGGGTCGTGGTGTACTAGTCCACGAACAGCCTGAAGATCGAAACGGACGCTAGACACTATCGATTCGGATGTCGGGCGTGATACGGGCGATGCTATTGTCGTGGTGGGAGATGATGTGCGGAGAATGGTGGGTATGCTTTCCGAGGCTAGTATTGATCTTGATGTCATGTGAGGCGGTGTCGCAAAAGTAATTTGATCCCGACGAGGGGAGGACGTTGTCCAATCATCTGCCGATCCCGTCTTGACCCACCCTGCCTCAACGTTAGCTCTTTCAGAGCCTGAGCGGGGAGTAAACTTCATCTTTGGAAACGAGATCGAGGAGAGGTATTGTCGAAAACGTGAGAAGGATGGAGGAGTTGGTGAAGAAGTAGGCTTGGAGTAACTAGGGGATGAAGGCATAGCCCGTCGACCACGGTGTTGGTGAGTGGCTCCGTCAGCTTCTTCACGGATCAAGTATAGAGCTGCCATTGAGGCTACGACTATGATGAGCACCAGGCACACGACAACTGCGATGAAGCCTACAAGGTGGTTGGAGAGAAAGGAGAGCAAGGGTTGAAGTTGGTTGAAAATTTCCTTAAGGAATGGAAAAACTCACCTCCAACCGACCCACCAATCTTCGGAGCATCACGTTTGATGAGGGTTGCTTCTCCGCGGGATGGCAACACTGAAACCGTGGTCGGGGTGGATGGGAAGGGGTCCTCTCTGGGTAGGAACATGCTGAAAGAACCGAAAAGAAAGAGAAATAACTTGGTCGACAAAGAACTTGAGGTTGATTATCTGGTGCTATGCATGGACATAGGGTGCCCAGAGAATGATAATATTTGCGTAACTGATCGAGGCTGGTAACCACCGGGAGGTGATGGGCTCAGGCTCAGCTGGGGGCGAAGAAAACCGAGACGAACAAGGGCGGGCGACGAGAAGGAATAGGGGACGTGGAACAAGCTGCACAGCGGGCACAACTCTCCACTCTGGAAATTTTGGAGAGTCTTACATGAGGTCGCTTAATTGGGTCCAGCGTGACACCACATCATAGTCACAATTATGTAATATGTCACGTCACCACAACCGTCGACGCCACTCACACTTCCCTCGTGCAGGCGTGCAAGTCCCTGTACATAATCGCCTGCGTCCTGATGACCCGGATGCACCTGTGGGCGCTCTTCCCAGGCCAAGCGCGGTTTACTTCCA
This sequence comes from Volvariella volvacea V23, assembly GCA_000349905.1. Classification (NCBI taxonomy): domain Eukaryota; kingdom Fungi; phylum Basidiomycota; class Agaricomycetes; order Agaricales; family Pluteaceae; genus Volvariella; species Volvariella volvacea. The sequence goes on along the minus strand of KB722738.1, from coordinate 339,863 downwards.
CCCCAGAAATGTCTGCGATGATACTGGGACCTGGCACTCGTACTTTGTTCCCATTACCAGCATAAATAGTTGTCTGCATATGCATCGGGAGACCTCGGGCAGGAGACAATAGGGTAGGGTGAGCAGGAGGCTCGCATGGGTTCGCATGGCACGACTTTGCGGTCGTGACTATGCCCGCTGATCCACACTCTCAACGCCTCTCAAATCCCAACCCCAAATACCTTTTATTGGCTGGACGGGATGACTATCCGAAGTCACACCGGCTGCGTGCCTAACCCATCCTTACCCATCCTGTCTATGGATGTTTCCTTTGTTGTTCAACGACGATCGCGGTGCTTCTAGCATGTGCCCATGTATCATAGAAGGGCTTCAGGGTAATGGTATATGACACTCTGCACAACCATCCTTTCGACAAGTCGGGACGGTTCCGCCGGCAAAATTAACGGGGCGCTGAGTACATCAGTACAGCACATGATGTCCTGTGATGTACCCCTCGTGGTAAATGTGGATATTGTTCTTCGCCTGGGTTTTCTGCCTCGAATGACGAGATCTTATATTAAATAGCAGGTACGACATGCAAGGTTTACCCTTTGAAGCTTCAAAGCAGAACGTACATAGTGCGCCTTTCATAGGCTAATCTTGCCGCGAGCGTCATCGCCGATCCTTACCACTCTCTGGGGGCTCCAAGCATTGATGCGCGCGTACCAGAATGCGGTCATGCCTGAAGAAATAGCCTTCTTGCTTTGTGCTCGAGAGGCATTTACGCGTATACCTAAAAGCACATTGGGATCTGCGGTCCGGGGTATGTAATTGCCTTACCTTTGGCTAAGGCCCATGCCATGTTATTGCCCATACGGACATTAGAGCCAGTGGAGCCACCCTGCCGGTGTGCTGTATGTGTTCATTTCCGGGAGTGCCTCTGCGCTAGCGCGGTCGATATCGAGGTGCGCGGTCGACGAGATGCGATTTGGTAATTCGATGACTACATATTGAATAAGTATCACGACCCTGGCTTGACGAGTTACAGTGGAGGCGTTCCATTGGACGAGTCCAGTCATTGCGCCTTTTCCCTTAGTCATGAGAACGACAAAAGCAGCAACTCGGCGGGGTATCGGCGAGGTATCGGAGACAGACACACAACATGGGCCCGCCAGGTTGAAATAGGGGTGACGAAGCAAAGCAAGTTTGGCAAGTTCGATTCCTGAGCTCCATCTGCGTCCACCCAAAGGTGAGCCTTTCTGTCTGCAAGGTTACACACCTCGTGGAGACTCTGAGCTTTGACACGCACGATAATAGCTGGCTTTTCCTCATATTACTTGGTGCGATCCAGCGGGATAATCCATTTTTCGTGCAGAGTCCTTGGTCTAATTCGTACGCATCCGGGACTCCACCGGTCTAACAATTTCTTCTTTTTTGTTACACGCTCTGGACAATAACAAAATACTTGGCTAGTCGCCCCAACCCCGTGACAGTTTAATCTCTATTGGCCCTCCCGTGCTGCCGATCGCGATCGGTGAGTAGATCTCTAAATTTCATATAGCGCAAGCCACCAAACCATGAACCAGTCTATCGGCATGTCCAATACTAACCGCTCCTACCAAACTGGTTGATTCCCCTCTCATGTTCCAGGAAATTCCTTCCCCGTCACATCCTAACCCAAACCTTACCAAAATTTCCCATTATGTCGGCGCACGCGAGTTGACATGTATAAGGGATCGGGTGTTCAGAGCCCTCAAAAACCAGATGTCGTCAATTCTCTAACACAGACCACCTATTATTCCCTTTTCTCTCTTCTGTTTTGCTTTCCCCTCTGACGACTCGCCAGCTTACTCCCTTCCTTGACTACCATCTTTTGGACGCTCCGCCTTTGTCATGTCTTCGATGAACGCCCTCAACGGTTGGTCTCAGTCTGGCAACACAGAAATTCACGACATGCCAGAGCACCCAAAGCACCCAGCCTTACGCATCCTCACGCAGCACCCGACCTCTCCCACCACCAACACTGCGACCAGTATTGACCCCGTGAAGCTCTCTTCATCTACCCCTTCCTCGCCTCATGACTACAATTCCCCTCCGTCTGATGCCAGCTCATCCTCCAACCACTCACTCCCGGAACTCGGAACGCTTTCTGACCATGACTCAGAGCAACATGATGCGCAGCAATCCATCAAGCAGGAGGACGAACATATCCCTAAGCGAGGCGACCCCGCTTGGGTGGCTCGTCCACGCAATCCCTTCATCATCTTCAGGTGCGAGTATTCCCAAACGCATTGCAGGGAAGGGAAGCGTATCCGTCGTCCTCCTGGCGCACCTCCCGAGAAGAGTCTCTCCAAACGCGCTGCGGAGGCATGGTATGTTCTCCCCGAGGAGGAGAAAATGAAGTACAAGGAACTTGCCGACATTGAACGTGAAGAACACGCCAAGATGTATCCACAATATCGCTTCCGCCCGGCGAAACGTGGTATGAAAACGAGGAGGTCGACCGCACTTCAAGAGCAGCAGGAACAGCTGCCTCAATACACGGAGCCTATGTATGCCGATCAAGGCACGGATGGGAGTCAGGAGCTCAGCGACCGCTCCGCTGTACCACTCAACCCCCCTCCTTTCGACCAATCCCTCGCCACTGGCACTGGTGAGCCTGCCCTTATTTCGCCTCTTACGCTTCCCAGCCAGGTCGGTCATGGTCATGGCCATGGAGTCCCGCCCCCCGCAGTTGGAGGTACCATGCCACATCTCGGTGGTCAGCCACGTGCAGACCTCATCAGAGCCAACCGCCGCAGGTCCTGCTCCCAGCCCATCCCCCTGCCTAGACACTTGTGCGCTCCCGGCTCTTGGCGAGGCCCACCGCCTCCTGCGACGACGGCCACTGCAGCCCCCCAGCCTCTTGTACAGCCTTCGCCCACCGTTCCGATGATCAATGTCTCGGTCACCGCTGAGGCCGATGCTGTCCCCCGCCCGGAGTTCAAGCGCTCCCGCTCTGCTACTGGAAGCTGGAGTTTGCCCTTGGCACGTCATGGAATGTACTCGCATGGAAATGGGACCCCCTATGAGGTGAGGCGGTCTTTGATTCTTATCGCTCCAACTCAGCTGACGGCTGGTGACTTTCAGCATATCTACACTTCTGGGCCAGCCAGTCCTCAAACTGGCTCTATCTCCCCTATCAACACGCACTTCTCGCTCTACGGTGCGACTCAGAGGTCTTTTGGTTCCTCATCCTCTTCGCTTGCCAACTGGAACGGCGAAGTCGACGATTCCCTCGTGCCTTCCCCTTCCGTTCAGTCTGCCAGCTCTGCATCCTCGTCTCCCTGGATGACTATGGCTTCTCTCAACATCTCGTCCTCAGCCTCCGGCAGCCCTATCAGCTCTCCCCGTCAGCACCACCCCACGGATTACATGAACTCCCTCTTCGTCTCCGGAGAGCCCATCTCCCCTATCTACGGCGCAGAGACTGAGCACGGCATGCAAGGCATCTACACACTTTCAGGAATTGGAGAGGAGAATATAGGCGATTTTATGACCCCCAACGACATGTTGCAATGCTCCGAGATGACCGGTCCATACGATATGATGAACGCTTCCGACTTCAACACCGCAAATATGTTTGATATCAATCCGACTACGGCGCGTCTAGACTGTCAACACAATGGCAATGCGGCAGCCCCTAGCACCGCTGTTCCAAGCGATCCTGGATTTGTACAATGTGGTCAATATGGCCCAAATGACGAGGATTCGATCCCATTAGACCTTGACAAGTATCTTCATTCTTTCTGATTCCACTCAGTTCTTATGAGCTTCAAATTTCATGACGTATTTATTGATTTGATTTTACGATTGTCAAACACAGCTGTTCGTGCTACTTTGCCGCCTTACACCTCCCCTCGTCCTCCCTTACCCTCAAGTTTGGCCCGACTTGGGCTACTACCTCATCACTCGCCGCGTCTTCCTTTCAAACTCTTTCCCGCTATGCCGCTCCCCTTCTCTCGAGCACAAAGATACCCCACGACAATCGCTTATGTAAAAATTCTTGTCTCTTTTTTTCTCTTGCTTTCGCTGTACGTATCTGGACTTTTGTCTCCTCTCGCCTCCCTTCTCATTCTCCCTTCTCATTCTCCCTTCTCCTATTGATACGTATGCACACCATCAAACGTTAGCCTCCTCTCTCGCCCGTCATTGTTTTGGACTTGCGTGCTTGCTTTTCTCGTCCTTATCTTCGATGTTGTCTTCTCGCACCCATTGAACGTCCCCCTTAACGTCCCCTTTTGACGTTTGATTTATGACTTACGACCTCCCCAAGTGCTCGTACTGGTCCTTCTGTCGGTGCTCACGACAATCCCCCCTCCTTTTGAAAATTCACGGCTAGCTGGCTACGATTACATCCTCGTCTATCTCTACGATCTTTCTATGATTTTTACGTATTTTTTTTTACTTAGGTTCTTATGTTGATTTGTTCTCGTCCTCCCCCTTCTTCTCGCTTCCTTTTTTTGGGGCTTTGGTTCTGCTCTTATGTCAATCCACTGTCTGCTTTGCCAAAAAACTTCCCTGTGTATACAAGTTAGGTCTGCTCTGGCTGCAAGCCGACATGTAGCTATTCCAATCAAGTATGTGCTAGAGATAACTCGCAAAGCGCAAAGCGCAGCACCGTCCACATCACCACGCATCATTCCAATATATCTCCCAACTCAAAAACTATAAAATTAGCACCCCATTTTTTATCTCCTCAAGACGGCGTAGTCCGAAGCAGCACTCTAGGGCGCTAAGCCTAGTGCAAAAGCCATTCTTTACCTGCATTGGGCCCCCACTAGCGTGGTAAGGCACATCAATATCACGACCCTGAAAGGGTTCTTTCACCAAGAACGGAAAGCAGTGTTCGTTGGCATGTTCACCAACCAGCACCTAAGTAATGGTGCCCGCGCAATTTCCCTCTGATGCCGCCCCTTTCCCCTCCTCAGAGCTCATATCGCAGAATGCAGAAACCCTCTCCGACGTCACACACGCACACACAACTGCATCCGCATTCGAAATGCTCCGCTCTGGTCGCGGTGATCATGAGGTGCGACGACGCGGCGAGCGGCTTCCACGAGCCCCATCTATCCGCCCTGTGGACTGTTTCTCGGGAATATAGTTATGTCATCATGATGCCACTGCCATGCCAATGCCATGCACGGTTGATCTCAAACTGAATGCTGGACCCGTTTCGGACGATCTGGGATGGACACGCGGCTCGCAGGTGCGAATGGAGCATTCAGACCAATGTATAGAAAAAGAGGTCCCATCCAAAACACAATTCATTGCACCCAAAGGTAACAAGGTATAACAAAAGGCGGCAGCGTTCGGCACTAAGCGGGCCAGGTGGCTCCGGTAGTATTCACCAGAGAAGTGAATCGTCCCTGAGAAATGGGGGGCGGGAATGGGTATTAGGGCGCCGTGTGAGAGAATAAGGAAACCGAAGGGCGGACTCGGAGCATTGGATCTGGACAAGTTGCAAGACAATCGACGAAAACTAAGCATAATGAAAGCACAATAATACAAATACTGAAAGGGCAATTCATTTGTTCGTGACTTGAACGGTTCGCCGATGCCCAGGCCGGAGTGGAGGGAATTCTGGAAAATCAGAGTGTTTGGCTGCCGTTCAACGACAATGGGATGTTGGCAAGCCATCTTGTGATTAGGTCCTGTTAATATAGAAATCGGAAGGCACGAGGTCACGGTAGTAACAAAGGGAGGAAAACATAGCTATGAGTCAGTTACTGTGTTTGGATTGACGCGCTATGAAGGCACTGTGGACGTACCAGAGCTGCTTCTGGCTGGTCATACGGCACCATATGTCTGTTTTTAGAAAAAAGAGAGATGGTCGTAAGCCAAAACTGCACACCATGGCATCGTGATAGAGGTGAGAGTTGGGAGTGTATCCCGTCACACCCTCAATCTAAGATCAAGACCTTACCCGGCATCATATACATTCACGAATGTAACATTACCAGCGGTGAAGCCACCTCCGCCAGCGCTACGGACTTCACCCGCCAAAAGGCCCGTTTCGGCAGTGACCCAGGGTATCGCCTTTGTCTTGGAGTATTCGGCAGCGAATTTCGTGTCTAACTGTTCGACCCATCTTGCATTGCCCTGCATTTATGCCGTTTAAGTATTTCCCGACAATCCGAAATGCGGTGTATCTTAGGCTCACCAAGTAATTACACATCATATCTGTCATAAAGCCAAGCCAATGCAGTCAATTATCAGATTCCGCTAGTCCAGACCATCATCGCCAGACTCACCCGCATTGCCAGCATAAACCAACAATCTGACATTATTGTTGATGAGTTCGGGAAGCAGGCTCGCGGAGTTGTGCATTCCGTCGCCTTGGAAGGTGAACGCTTGGTTGACTTCCATATTACAAGAGGCAAACTCTTTAGAAGGGTCGACACCGAGGGCAGCCTTGTTCTTTGGGTCATTCATCCACTTCTCGATCCAGGACATCTGTATGTAGCATAAATTTCCGTCCTTGGCCCTGTCGCACTTTCGTCGAACATCATAGGGGTTTAATCCAGTCTCTGCAGCAATTGAGTGGGTCAACTATATCCCACCCGTGATATGAAAGTGAAGGTACTTACGCACGAGAGGTCCCATCAGCTGTGTGTTGCAATACAATTGAGCAGTAACGCATGGGAATCTGGAATTGAATTGATAGCATGACTTTATCAAGCGCTGACAGGTAGGAACCTTGGTCTTCAATGCTGCACAGCGAGGATCCTCAGGACCATCATAAACGGGGAATGGGCCTTCGCAAACGTAGTCTGGTATAGAGGCAAATTGGATATAAGGATCGGTCAGGCCGTTGGCTAAGATTACCGAAGCAAGGTTAATGTGCACTAATCCTGGAACGGGAGCGAGCAATACATCCTGATTCTTCTTATAAATTACGCTGGCAAAATTAGGCGCATATGTACCGCCATAGGACTCCGCTGCGATGTGGAAGGGCTGTTGAGAGTACTGGGGGAATCTATTGAGGAAGAGTTGTAGGAAGGCATAGACGTCTTGACCAGCAACAGGGCTGGTACTAACGGTGGTACCATCGTCCGCATATGAATAACCCACATTGACGGGCTGGTCGAGGAATATAATGTTGGCGTGTTTATTCCAGCTATATGGGTTATGGGTCGTGTTAAGCCCATTATCCGCGATGCTGCAGGGCCCAAGCTCGAAGAGGAGACCCGTAGACGAGCTGCATCCGGGGCCGCCGTTGAGCCATAGAATTAGCGGATCATACTTCGGAGATGATCTCGACTCAAAGAACCTGCAGGGCGTGACGCTCGTTAGCATTCACGGATCTTAGAACAGTAGTAGAATTGAGCAATCGAGTCGGCTTTGTTCCCGTGTTACAGCACAAGGAGACTGGGCCACAGATAAGGAATGCGAAATCGGAACTGACCAAAAGAAGAGATGCTTGTCGTCCGCGACGTCCAAGTACCCCGAGTACTGCTTAACTGACGGATCGCAGAGGTCAGGCTCCGTAACTCGAAGCTGGTGCTCCGTGAACGCGGGGTGGGAAACCAGTTCATCTTCATTGAGGGGTTGTTAGTTCGAAACAGACATGCCTGTAGATGACAGGCACTCACATAGCAGGTTATTCTGCCTGATATACTCTCTGCCATCGTGATACCATGTCTGCAACTCTTCCTTGCCAGCGAGGATAGCTTGCTTGGCTGCGTCGAGATAGTTGGAGGCTGGCTTCGGCAAACCAAACACAGCTTGGTTGACATCATTGGCTGGTGCTGCGCACACAGCGGTAGCAAGAGCGACAGAGAGCAATAGGGAGTGGAACAAGGGCTTCATCGTCGTGAACAATGAGCTCGAACGCAGGCGGCGGTGGGAGCAATCCTGTTGGGGAAACGCGGTGCGTCACTATTCCGGAGGTCAGGTGACCTGAGCCTGCGGTTTCCGACTTCCGACCCGGCACAAATCGACTGACCAAGCAGCATCGCGTCAACGCCGTGAACAGACACTGTCCCGCTTCCATCTGTCCGACATGTTGCAGAGTGTATGTGACCTTGTAAAGTTATTTGATTCACTACTGAGCACCTTCTTCCAGATTACTTCCTGGTTCTCATCCTCACCTGCCTCTGCACCGGCATCAGAGAAGAGTTGTAGTGCAGACAGTTGCAGCCCGAAGTCTGTTAGCACGTACGACCCAACAGACCCTAAGCAGAACCCTCTCAATCCCCAGGGGCTGAAACCGTGCGTTTGTCACCGCCTTGTTGCTCCTTGCGGCTAATAGACGACGTCCTCAAGTTGCTGTGCCTGCCCGCAAACAAAATCCGCACGAGATGACTGCTTCCTCAAGTATGGTGAAGAGGCTACAGAGAAGTGCAAGGATGTTGTAGCGAACCACCTTGCATGCATGCGGAGCCTTGGGTTCAAAATCTGAGCATGTGTCATTGGTTGCTTGGCTTAACACCTAGAGCATACGATATCCCCTTCATCTAATTCGAAACGCACCCACCACTCAATGTCATCTTATGGCACTACACCATGCGCGTCTTAGACTGCTTTCATAGCCCGGAACTTCCAGCAATAGAAGATTGAATCCCTCCTAACGATACTGGGCCAATACTAAAGTGATATCCTTATTGTCCAAGGTTCATACTACATGAATGACAGCCGACATCCAGGAGTACACAATAGAGACATTAACATGAATAATAAAAAGCTGCATGTCCATTCTTACAAAAATCCGCGCTGTGCAAAGTTAAAACATATATGAACGACGTTAGATCACGAAGAATATGTTCCACATAGCGACCATCGAACATACCACTGTGATTCAAAGGCCGCAACGAGCTGCGGGGAGCTCCGTGGAAGTGACATTGACGACGCCATATTCAATGCCATGGCCATCGGTTAGGTTGTTCATCGCTGCGAGCGCGATGTTGAAGCCCGTGGCGGCGAAATCGACGGCAGTGACGACAATAGTTCTGGTACCATTGCCGGGATTGAAAGTGAGTTGCCAGCAAGAGCCGCACTTGGGGGAATTCCACCCAGTGACAGCGGAGGCCCCACCAATGTAAGGCCAAGTTGGTAACTCCCTGAAGGTGTCGTAGCCGCGAGTGACGAGGCCGTGCGGGCCATTAGAGCATGCGACACTGAGTAAAGACCCGCCGCCGTTGTCGTAGGTCTCGTCGTAGGCAGTTGGAACTGCGAAGGCTGGAACCGCAAATGTGACAAGGGCGAGAAGGGAGGTTACGAATTTCATGGTGATTGTGGGTTGGATTGGATGCAAGGTGAGTGTGTCTCGTTTGCTGCCATTCGAAGGTTGAGGAAAGAGGGTTTTTATACTGTACTATGATCTTGGATGCGGTCAATGAAAACCCGCTCTGTGAATCATGAGGATCTAGTACCCACTGTGGAGTTACCTGGGATGGTGAGGGGCTACTTCTAGTTTAGCCAAGCAGCTGCAATTGATTTGTCGGCCTGTACACCCCTCAGTCGCGGCAGTGGCGGCGGGCCCGTTCAGTCAAGTATTGAATGATATTCCATCATTTATGGAAACAAGTGATTAGCATCTACCTGAAGGCCAATTTCACGGCGGTCAATCACCATCCAAGTTCAAGGTTGCTTGTTCCTTTGGAAATTAAATACCGTGCTCCACCTTCTTTGAGCGCTCGAGCCTTGAGTTCGAGCCTTCGAATCTTCGGCATTCACGACCATGAAAAATCGATCCAGGAGGTCTTGACGCATATACGCCCCAGCTCCTAAGCGCGGAACTCACACACCAACTTAAAGTGCTTGGATGACTTCTGACCAACCCTTTAGGCTTTGTGTACGTGAAGGTCAGCTGCTGGGCTTACTCAGGGTCGATGCGATGCGCCCCAAGAATAAACGCCCCAGCTGTAATCATTTCGTGGAGCAGGTGAGTCGATATTCTACCACTGCCCGCTAGCCACTTCTCAAGGAGGCACTGCGCGCACTGGTGGGTGACGTTAGAGGGTCATCCCCAGTGATTAATACCGATTAATGTGAGTGGAGCGAGATTGGTGCACGGCCTTCAAAGCCGTTGAGTACGCGATCCTACGCCTTGTCGAGCTTGGATCTCGCCCGTCAGGACTGTATCACGATGGTGGTGGAAGGCAGCAGCCAGCAAAGCAACGCCTAGGCAGACTCGGGCCACCAAGTTGAACACTCAACGTCATTGCTTGGTATCGAGTGCAAACAAAGCAGCACAGCCACCGTCTCGTGCCCCTCGTTGACTGCATCTATGACCACTATCCCTGCAGGTATAAATAGCACCAAGAAAGCCCGTGCGTGTCTAAAGATACGCTGTCGAGACCCTTCCCAATGGATTTGCCTCTCCCTGTATACTGCTGGCAGGTGCAGCTCGCCCTGGGTGTACGGACAACCTTTCCGGTGAAGGGTACCATAAAGGTTGACATCTGTCCTTCTACTTCCGAATTTTCTTTTAAGCTGATGATGATTAGATCTAATCATTCGAAGCTTCTCCAGAATGCGATAGCGCGGAGTTATGTTATTTCAGAGTTTGCGTGTATCCTTGTCATCAGCGCGATTTTTGCCAGAGAATGTTGATAAACAAGTTGATAATAACCGCGTATCAACTTGAACGACTTTTTGCGAGGCGGTCTCGAAGAGGTTGGACCCTGGGGCACAATGGCCAAAGGCATCTCCCCAGCGCTGCTTGACGGTCCTCCATTCAACCTTCCCGAGAAATGCGGAGTCTCCCGTCCTCCACCAATAGGTGATATCGCGCAGGTGGCTATTTCATTGTATGGGAACGCATGCACCTTACGTATACCGAATAATTATCTCAATATAGCTACGCGTCAATCACATCCCTCACTCCTTGTCCCTTGAGGGTTTTTGGCCGTTCGCTGGCTTGAACGTGCAACACGAGATAACCCACAACTCGTTTCTATGGCCCTTGGTTTAGTCCCCATCAGGTATTCGGAATTACTTTATGTGCGAACCTCAACTAAGTTTCGTTTTTATTTACTCAGACTTTGGTCGTCTCGGTGCTACCTATCTTCCTCCCTGACGATGATCATGTGCAAATGTGCATTCGCGCATACATTCCAGAATGTCCACCTAGGTGCCCGTGATATAATAAGGGGTGGGGGATGGCAATAACCCCTCAGCTTCTTCTTTCCCTTGACCATCACACCCTACTTGCACCGCTGTTGCAATCATGCAAGCTCCTCCCGAAAATCCCTCACCTCCTACCGAACTTGTCGAGCAACAGCATACCCAAGAAACTCAGTCAATTGAAGAAGAAGCCCAAAATGCTCGTGCTATAGCCTTTCCCAGCGACCTGGATGCCCACAACGAGAAAGGTGCTGCCATCACTGTTCGACCTCGTGGTACTGGGATCGAGATGAAACGCAACCTCACCCAAGACGAGAAGCAGTTGGCCGCTGCTGGTTACGAGCACCTGGATGCCCAGAAAATCAAGGCCAAAATGGAAGAAGACCCTCAGGCTAATAACGTTGACATCGATGAGCACAGGCATACGTTTTCTGAGCTCGAAGAGGCGTTGGGAACATCGATTGATATCAAAGATCCAAGTCAATCTTACGGCCTTACCGACGACGAGGCCAAAGCACGATTCGAGAAATATGGTCCCAATGTTTTGACTCCACCCAAAAAGAAGTCAGCCTTAAGGAAGGTACGTACTTCCCCACGACGTCCGGCATCAGTGGCCGTGCTAATCTATGAATCTACGACCGTAAAGTTTATTGATCGATTGCTTACTATGTTCAACATCCTCCTGATGGTTGCCGGAGTTTTGCTGTACATTCTCCTTGGCATTGATGTCGAGGCAAGTGAATTACTGCAGAGATCTGAGTTCTCGAAGCTAATTCCACCGCGACCTGCCGTTTGATTGTAATCCCACTTAGTCTAACTTCCAGAACTCATACCTTGGCGCGATTTTGATCTGTGTTGCGTTCCTTAACGCGGGCATCGATTTCTTCCAGATTCAACGATCGGAGGCAATCTTGGCCTCATTTCTAGCTATGATACCTCCTACTTGCCGCGTGGTTCGGGATGGAACGCTCTCTAGTGCCCAAGCATCGACCCTTGTTAAAGGGGACGCAGTGCTTCTGGTAAGTTGGATCATCCTGCTCTGTTACCTGCGCTCACCTGTATGTTTAGCGAGTCGGAGACAAGGTCCCAGCTGACTTGCTGCTGTTCTCGGCCACCGATCTTAAGGTGGATAACAGCAGCTTAACGGGAGAATCGGAACCTCAAGAACGACGTCCATTGCCAAACGGATCATCAGCTCGCCCTGTTGAGGCAGAGAACCTGGTAAGCCGGATTCTATTGTGTTCGGAGTTTTTTGACGGCTGAAATCTCTCAGGTTTTTAATTCAACTCTGGTGGTTAATGGCGAAGGGTGGGGAAGTAAGTGACACGCTTTGTTTCATACGAGGTCTAACGCCGTGCAGTTGTCCTCAGAACAGGAGATCACACATTCATCGGTATGGTGGTTTTGTTTATTTTCGGTGTTACTTTTACTTATTCAATTTGGATTAGGGCAAATCGCAAAGCTGACAGGAAACGAAACCGGAAATGAAAGTCCACTAGCAAGAGAAATGTAAGGCATCCAGTATTTGTCTCTCTCCTCGACGATTGATACGTTGCGCATTAGCGGTCGCTTTGTCATGACGATCTCGTGTATTGCAATTACCTTTGCAGTCACATTCTTCATTGTTGGGATCACCACTGTTTATGAAGGAAAAGTGGCGCCTACGTTCACGTTCGCGGTGTCGATTTTGGTAGCATTTGTACCTGAGGGGCTTCCTTCTGTCGTGACGATGCTGTTGTCAATCGCGGCCAAACGGATGGCAGCCCAAAATGTTTTGGTGAAAGACCTTCAAGGTGTGGAAACTTTGGGTGCGTATTAGGGATATATCGTTGCAAGACTTAGTAAAGCTCACATTCTCGTATCGTAAAACAGGCTCCGTGAGTATTCTTATTGTACCCTAATCAGGTCGACCTAATCCACTCCCTTCCCTCAGTTGACCCTGCTCGCGACTGACAAGACCGGTACCCTCACTAGAAACCAGATGACGGTATGTGTCTCCAAGTCTCTAATAAGCCCTTAGCATCTGAATACCTTTCGTTTCCTATCAGGTCACAAACATCTGGAGTGGTAAAAAGATGTACTCAGCTTTTCAGGTGAGCGGTTTCCTATCAACATTCAATTTCAGGGTAATAAAGTTTTACTGATTCCTTTCATAATGCTATAGTCTAACAATGATGAAGGGAACACGGCCACATTCTCCCTTGATGCTCCTGGAATGAGGGAGATGGTTGATGTAGCAGCCCTTAACTCACGCATCAAGTTTGACAACCCAAATGTTAAATTCGAGGAACGTACTATCCTGGGAGACGCTACTGAGACCGGCCTTGCACGATTTGCGGGGAGAGCCCTCGGCGGCAATTACGACGAACATATCAAGCAATACCCTAAGAAATTCGAGGGTACGTGTTTTTGTCCAAGTTGTAGCAGGTTGCGATCATTTACAATCAACCATCCCATCTGCTACGCCCGTTCTCGTGGATTGCTTGTGCCTTGGTGGTCATTATGGCATGCTGTCATGATTAATAGTCCCGTTCAACTCTACTAACAAATGGGCTTTGGTGATCGTAAGTGATTCATCGCTTTACGCGAGGCGTTATTGACGTCTTGCCAGGTGAATAAACCACATGCCAATGGTACCCTTAGCGCCTACTTGAAGGGTGCTCCAGAACGAGTGCTTGCGAAATGCTCAACGTACTTTCGTGATGGAGCCGCCCATCCTATAACGGATGGATTCCGTCAGGCCTTTGAAGACGCATACAATGTAAGTCTAGCATGGTTCACGATGCAGCGCCGTCCCATGCTGACTACGATTAGTACATGGCTTCAAGGGGTCATCGTGTAATTGCATGCGCACAGGCCTTGTTGGACCAGGAAGACTATCCGCCAAACTATGAATTCTCCTTGGCAAATCTCAAGTACCCAACCTCTGATTATTGCTTCGTTGGCCTGGTATCACTTGAGGATCCCCCAAAACATGGCGTTCGGGAGGCAATTGGTACGCTTAGACAGGCTGGAATAAAGGTCATGATGGTGACTGGTAGGTTGCTGAATGCTTCTCGAGAATTGTTTACTGAGCCACATTAGGTGATCATCCGAAGACTGCAGAAGCAATTGCAAGGAAGATCAACTTAATTCTGGGTGATACCAGGGAAACTCTCAGCATGAAAACGGGAAGACCCATTGAAGAGATATACGAAGACGAGGTTGATGCTGTCGTTGTTCACGGTGATGATATCGATCAACTCGAGGGTTGGCAATGGGACCAAAGTAAGTGACGCTTGTTGGGAAACGCCTTAGTATAGACCTAACCCTGGTGATAAAAGTTTTTGCCAAGCCCGAAATCGTATTCGCCAGGACTTCGCCGAAGCACAAACTGGAGATCGGTATGTCCGTACACTTCGATCATCCGTGACCATGCTCACTGGATCTAACAGTGAAGAGGGCCCAGGCACTTGGCCATATTGTTGGAGTGTGAGTCATGGATTATTCTATGTAGCGTATGCCATGTGACCGAAATAACTTCAAGGACCGGAGATGGTGTCAACGATTCACCAGCCTTGAAGAAGGCAAGTGTCAGAAATGACTACTCATTTAGCTCGAACTCAATAATCCGCAGGCCGACCTTGGCATTGCTATGAATATCTCTGGTTCTGATGTGTCGAAGGAGGCCGCGAACATGATTCTTCTGGGTATGTACACAACTAACATTGATCACCTGAAATGACTCATCCGGGCGTTCTAGATGATAATTTTGCTTCAACAGTCAGTAAGTTATCGGTATCTAGGTCGTGCTTTGTGCATGTGAGTTGATCGTGATACAGAGGGTGTCGCCGAGGGACGCCAAATCTTTGTCAATCTCAAGCGGTCAATCCAGTAAGTAATTCATTGACAGATAACGAGCTTCGACAAATCGTTCGCTTTTTCAGATACACCATATCTCACAGCACGCCCCAGATCATACCACAGCTCCTTTGTGAGTAGTCTGGGATAGTGTTTTCTTGCCCATGTTAACCATCATTTAGATGTCGTTGTACCGCTCCCGTTACCTATGTCCGCAATCCTCATCCTCGTCTGTGGTGAGTTCTCTGCCCTAGGACTTTTTTCGCTTTCTGTAATGGTCTCACTTCAACTAGATCTTGGTTTTGAGCTCTTTACTGGGGTGAGTTAATATCTCACATTCTGTAGTTCAAGCGCTCATTCGGTCATATAGCTCTCATTCGCTTGGGATAAACCAGAAACAAAGGATGGTCTCATGCGTATGACGCCGCGTAAGCCGGGTATGTGATTGCTTTCAACTAGCATCAAACCGCGCTGAGCTTTTCAATTTTGAAGTGAATGAAAATTCTATCCTCTCCCTTAAGCGCCGTGCATTGCGTCGTAACCGTACTATCATGCGTGATCCAGAAACACAAGAACCTATTCCTCCTAGCCGCTTTACTAAAATTACATCCACCTTAAAGAAGCCCTTCACTCGTCACTTTTGGGAAGACAGGCTCGAGAGTACAGACAACGAAACACTGGTAGACGGCAGATTACTTAGTTATTCATATCTTGAGGCTGGTATGATTGAGGCGATCTCAGCGTAAGTAGCACTTCAGTGATCCTTGCTTCAAACATTTTTGACGCCTGGACTGGCCACTAGACTGTTATCATATTTCGTGGTTTTCTATAAGCATGGATTCGCACCTTCTGATTTGAGGAATGCACAAAGCGATGGAGGTATGGGGATAGTCACACCACATTTTATCATTTTACCCCTTCTAATCCCATGCAGGTTACTTTACAAAAACTAGTCCAGATTTTGTCAACTCCCGAGGCCAAGTCCTCTCTGCTTCTGCACAAGTCGAGGCCTTCGCACAAGCTCAATCCATTGGTAAGCGCAACTTCATTATGGCTCGAATCTCGATGGGTTGACCCTGGTCAAAGTGTATCTCTCCATTTTCATCACCCAATGCTTCAACGTGAGCATACTTTACTTTTGCCATGATCGTTGCCCGGGCTTGACCTTTGTTTAGGTATTCGCAGTGAAAGCACGCATTTCCTATCCTTTCGGACGAAGTGTTGTTGCAAACAAATGGAACTTTGCCGGCATTCTTGGTGGTGCATGCTTCAGCATGTTCATCGTTTATACGCCACCATTACATGTGGTTTTCAATGGCTCGATGCACTTATCTCCTTTGTACTGGCTTATCCCCGTCGGATTCGGAGTTGTTTTATTGGCGTGGTCATCTATTCGCGTCATCTTGTTGAGGAAATCCGTGGAACAGTCTCGTGTTAAGGACATTAAGGGTTTGATGATGTGTAAGTTTGAATCCGTTCACATACCCGCTACATAATGCTGATATAAACACTATAAACACACAGTCCCTACGATGCGGACGATGAGTATGAGGTCCAGGACGAAACAATAGACCAAGCCATGACTTTGTCATTTGATTGACATCATGACCTTTACGAGTAGACATCTACGACCATAGCACAGTTAATACCTGCACATGTACACGCACCTTGCCGAACACCTCATATCTTCGAGCAACTCCCAATTCTTGAATAGTGAAAACGATGCTCACAAGCGGTATGAAATGATCCAACCATTAAACTGACAGGTATCCAACCAATTCTTAAAGTGATCAATTCAAATTTCAGTTGTATATTTTTATTGCTTGAAGAAGCTATAACTGTACGATACTATCAATAGAATTCAATGGCTATAGTCTCTCCATAGAAACGCAAAGTGATTTGCGCGCCACAGTTTTCGACATCGCACCTTCAACCCAATATGCCCGTAATTGGTCCACTGACGGATCATCAGCCGTCCCATTGCAGCATTTGATGCGAATATATACCTCCTTCAACATATCGTACATAGATCCTGCAAGGAATTTGTCCAGTCTCTGCCACTTCCTTTTCATTGCTGCGTTGGTGAAATCTGTTTCCCAGCCGGAGAGATTAACTGTGATAGATAGCGACCTAATATTCTGAGTGGCTGATACAGTGGTCAGCTGAGATAGTACCCAAGGGAACAAGCTATACGAGCCGGCACAATCTTCGGAAATTGAGAACTCGAGCTCGTTCAGTTGTGGTAGAATCGACAAGTCGACCACTAAATACGGACTGGACCCTGTATCATCTTCACCTTCGTCCTCATCCTCTTCATCTGTCCATATCTGATCTAAGAATCCTTTTTTAAGATATATGTGAGTATCATAGAAGGGAAGAGCACACTTACATATTTCAGGGGGACTGATGGAAAGCCGTCTCAGAGAGTGGGAAATTATTGGGAAAATGGGGAGCATCAAGGAAAATTCTCTGTTGCTTTCCACTCTAATGCTAAACGAGTTCAAACTGCTAACGTCAATAGGGCAGCTGGGGGATTTCATCCAGCAGTCGATTGAGAAGTATGGAGGGAATTCGTTGACTACTAGGGATTTGATCCGAACTTGAGGTAACTCCGGTTCATGAATATCGGGCGCGTGACCTTCAGGTATGGGTAGCGACGAGTACGTGAGGGTCAATCCCTGAAGACTGGTGCACCGACGAAGGAGATATGATGGGAAATTGTTTGAGGCGTGAATGATTGAAAAATGCGTAATCGTTGATCTACAACAATGGTGTACAAGGAGGTCGTCCACCAGTGAACCTAGGTCGCAATTAATGGACACTTCCTTTACGTTGTCCAAGCGATCGAGGATATCAACCAAACAGGGTGCGGGAGGACCAGGTGTTCTCACGGAGATATGCAGGACGCGAACATACTCCAACTGTGACCATAATGTTGAAAGAAGCGTTTGGAAGTGTTGAGTGCTCCCTTCAGTGCAGTGGTTTGCAACACATAGAGAGAAGCTGTAGAAAAGATGACGCTGAGAGGATGGTGTGAAAGCGCGAGAGATCAGACTACAGCTTGCGAGGGACAACTTGTCGTTGAAGAGATATGAAGTGATGGAATCGATAATTTCTTGGGGCATATGTGCCCTACCAAAGGATGCCATCCTCAGGATGCCTGTTCAACTTCTAGACGCGGTCACAATTCTATCGGTTCATGCGACGATCCTAAGCCTGAGCCAGTAACCGCATGTAGCTAGGAATGTGACTACAGGGATGGCGTCTGTTTCTGGAGCTAAGCGCTACCTCAGTTAAATAAGAGGCTGACGAAGACACCTACCGAATTGGAGGCTCCGATAAGATCAACGTAAAGTTGGTGAAAGAGCCTCAAGGCCTCAGATCTAGCGACTCGGGAGTAATATCAACCACGTGCCAGTAGGGCTAAACTATTCGGGCTGCTTTTCCGTGTAGAAGAAAAATCATCCAACAGCTACAGAGAATCCTTGCAACTTTATATAAGTTGAGTCAGCCACCTACTGCAATCAGGAAGCTACGCTTGTATTGGAGTTATCTACGGCCCCATGGAATATAAACCTGCAACCAAAAATCTGCTTATTTACACATAAAATACTCTGCCTAAGCTTGGATGAGGTTAGACTTTTGTATAAAATGAGCTAGCAAAAGTTTCGTTAACTCACATTCCCCTGAGGTGACGGTGATCAAGAGACTTTTATGCTCCTTCGTCTCACGCATTACATCTTGGACCCAACTAACCCACATCCGCCAATCGGTCCCCTCTAAATAATCTGCGTCAAGCAATACTTGCACGTCCTGTATCCCAGCAAGTTTTGTTTGAGCCAATGCCTCATCAAGCTCCCTCCATCTTTCGTCCATCACTGACAGAATTATTTCAGATGGATTTTCGTGCAAAACCTTGAGTACAATCTGAAGAGATTCAAGGCTATTGCTGGTGGGTATCGTAGAAAGTTCGGACATGAACCAGCGGAAGTAGAGATTGTCAACCTCACCACTCTCGTAGATAGAGAATGAGAAGTGATTCAAGTATGATAGGAGAGCCAAATCGACCGATGGAATTATCTGCCCATCTCCCGGTGCCAACCACACTAAAATTTTATTAGCCTAATGTACTACGAATGCAAACAGTATGGGTGTGAGAATGGGAATGCTCACTTGCATTAGGAGGGTTGATGAACAATGATTTCAGAGAATCGGAGAATTTATGGAGAATGGGATAAATCATTTCGAATTCGTATACATCGTTTGGGAGGAGGGAGAGCGAGGTCAAATCCCGAACGTCGATGGGACATCGAGGGGACTCGATCCAATCAGCGATGCTAGCATCAACACATTCGCGAGCATGCTCAAAAGTGAGGGAGGTTATCGGAACAGGCGGTAATGAAGCCAATTCCGGAATACTAGCTTTGGCATCGTCGGGAATGGATAGCACAGCATATTCAACGACTAGCTCTCGAAGGGAGATACATCGACGAAGGTAATGAGAAGGGAAATCGAAGGTCCATCCAATATATAAACGTGTGATTGTCGGTTTGCAGCAGTGATAAACCAGCCGTTCGTCAATCGACCGATTCTTATGGCCTCTGATGCGAAGTTCTTTGAGATTGACAAGGCGGTCGAGAATACTGATGAGAGCTGGTAGACTTTGACCGCACTTTTGAATCCGCAACTGGAGCACTTGAATATAACCGAATTGAATTGATAGCGCCTCAAGAAGCTTCTGAAACCGCTCCGCCACATTTGCTATGAGGTTGTAGTCAAAAACAAATAGAGAAAAGCGATGGAAGAGTCTCCGCTGGGACGGTGAGGTGAAGGCGCGAGAGATAAGGCTGCAAGTTTTGAGGGATGGGCGGTCATCGAAAAGGTGGTCGACGATGGCGTCAATGAGCTCCCCAGGGATATGTTGTCCGCGTATGAGTGCCATTTTTTTCTGGCCAGAGCCTCAGAGGATCAAACATGTGCCGCCGCGGCGTATGCACTCTGCCAAACACTTATCGTCATCTGGTTAACGTTATAGAATATTGGTTTTTCAATGTATAAATGGCAGACATTGACAGTATCGTTCATCGCGAGCGAGAACTCAATGTACTCTGACGTTCGTTGAAGACAATATGGTGCATACCTAATGAAAGTCCCCCGCATTCTTGACCCGAGCACTATACCACATAGTATGCGTCTCCTAGCGGGCAACTGTAAGATTTCAATGGTAAGGAAAGAATTGGTTTCACTGTTTCAGTGCTGTATATACAATCGATGCGAATAGAAATCGGGAAAAGACAGGATATAAATGAGGATCTAATGTAGCCAGACTGGGGTCATGCGTTACAACCATCATAACGATAGCAAGCGTCCAAAAAGGAAACGGTATATCCAAGATAAAAGAGAACAAAGCTATACTGGAACTATTGCACATTGAACCAAAGAGAAGGGAACGAGGGATACAGTTTATCGTCTTTCTCTGACCTTCAGCCAAACGACGCCAATAACGCCGAGTGCGAACCCAGCGATGAAGGCAAATAGAACGAGAACGTCTCGATAATAGTTATTTACGCCAAATCCAAAGAGCTACGGGGCGGATATCTTCAGCATCAGCGGTGGTCGACATGAAATGATCCAACCAGACTCACGATGTTCATGATCAAGCTAGCAGAAACGCTGACAGGGACACCTTCTAGTGTATCCTCGATCATCAATCCTGCATCAACTTCGTTGACGCTCAATGCTTCAAGACAATACTTCAGGGGGCACAGCCACTGAAGCCAACGAATAACAGGTGGGATGGAGTTGAGGTGAACGAAAAAGCCAGCGAACGTCATTTGGTATAGTGCTGTCAACGCTGAGAGGAGGATTGCTACTCCGCCGTTCGAGAAGAGCGCTCCAAGGAGGAAGTTCTAGGGGTCATGTGCAAACATAAGGGAAGAGAAAGTAGAGCAGGTTGATGCACGCACGAAGAGCGTCATAGCCAGAGTAAAAAGGACGAGGACGAATAGGAACTTGAAGAAATGTGCCGCATCGGGCGCAAGTCCTGCCATCCAATAGGTGCTTCCCAGGCGTCAACTATAAAGAATTGTGAGGCATCGAGTGGAAGTCCACTTACATAGTGGACACGATGAGCGTAGGGATGATGCGCAAGGGGATGACATCAAAGAAGAATCGGGACATCAACCATGCAGTGGGACTATGGTAGACATGAGTAAATACAACTTAAACTGACTATACAATTCCCCCGTACCTGTAGTATGAACTCGAGCGCTCCCTCAAGAACAGTGGACGTATCTCAACAACATTGTACAATGCACTCAGAGATGAAAACGCGATAAGGGCTCCCTTCAACCAACATCAGTCATTAGAATCATCGGAGGCACGCAAGGAGCACAAACCAAGAAGAACAGACACCCGACCCTGGACTGGAACCCTGAAATCGAAGTATCCGTCTGGTAGTAAAGCCCACCACAAAACACTCCCAACACGCATGATACAGCCATATGCGTAAAGAACAACGTCACATCCCTAGAAGAGGCAGATCAGCCATGATCTGGTATAGCCAGGAATCAAACCCACCTCTGCAAGATCTTCCACTCCCTCCCAGAAAGACACTGCAGCTGCGTCAAAAACGTAGTTGCATACTCGGACCTTGGGGGTATCAACTGCCCCACCACACCTCGTTGCTTCCACCCTCCCTTGCCTTTCTCGCTCAATCGGGCCCTAACCTTTTCGGTTGCTAAATCTGGACTACTATTACCGCCGCCAACCCCACGCGCACCTACAGCATCTCCACTCGGCCGACCACCGTCCTCTCTTGCGGTAGCGGTGGGCGAATGTGGGGACATGGAGAATAGCTGAACGGGCGGATCGCTGGCAACTTCGAGGAGATAGTCCGCGACGTTGTAGCCTTTCGGGCAGGGAGGAACGGTGGAAGAGCCTAGTTGGGAGAAGTATTCTGCTGGAGCGGAGGAGCCTGGGCCGCAGTAGAGAGCTCGGCCGTGGGAGAGGAGCATTATCGAATCAAAGGTTTGGTATAATTGGGAGCTAATGAGGATGACGTTAGTGGGATATGAGGTGTGGGCTGAAGAGGGATTTTACCTTGGTTGGTGGATTGAGGCAATTACGGGTGTTGGATTGACAGGATCGTGTGCGATATCTTGAAGTACCTTTGCGACTCTTGAAGCAGAGACGGAATCGAGACCTGTCAGAAAAATCGGGGTCAGCACATGCTCCCGTCGTGTACTAAAACCAAAGGACATACCCGATGTAGGTTCATCCAGGATCAGGACATCCGGTCGTGCAATCAACTCTAATCCAATGCTAACCCTTCTCATCTCACCACCACTGATACCCCTTCTCTTCCCACCGCTATTATCGCCATTATATCCAATCCTAACATTAACCAAATGGCTGATACCGAGTTTCTCCATGATCTCCAGTACGCGCTGTCGTTTCTCTACATCAGGAATAGTCTCTGGAAGCCGAAGCCGAGCAGCGAAAAGGATGGCTTCATATACTGTGAGAGTGGGCGGTAGGATATCTTGTTGAGGAACGAAGCCAATACGGGGAGATACAGTACCCGACTGTGATTCCGAAGGGAAAGTAATTGACCCAGTGAAAATGCCTGACTTGCTCTTTCCAGCTAAAAGTTCAATGAGTGTCGTTTTTCCAGCACCTAAAATCAAATCCACATTGAACATCCACTCAAAATAACGCACATCACAAAGAAACCTACCACTAGGCCCGAGAATCGCCATCATCTGACCAGACCTCAAAACGCCGTTAACATTATCCAAAATGGTCTTATCACCTTCCTCCACGGTACCGCCCCTCCTCGTGATCTTGTCCCACAGCCCGGCTTTCGCACCAGGAACGACGTAACTGACATCATTCCAAACCACACCCAATTTCTTCCCTCCAATATCATCAAACCTCCCGCTGCCAATACCCTTTCTCGCATCTCTCTGTTTCTTCAATCCCCAAAGTAACAAAACCAGGGCTAACCCAACTAGCGCCCCCACAACTGCCAATCCAGCAATAACCCCACCACTCAATGCCGCCCCACCACCTTCCTCTTCATCCCCCACTGTGTTTGTCACATTCCCATTATTATCAATGACATCCTGCGCAACGCATTCCCCGAATATACACCCATCCAAAACCAGCCCTCCCTGTCCAAACAGCGAATTCAGGGTCCCCTGTCTGAACCGACATGTCGATTCCCCAGTTGTAGCATCGAGAGCGTCACATTCAATATCCAAAGTGTCTTTGAGCCCGTTGATGGCAGCTGTGAGGTTGCTCACGCGGACGGCGCCGCAGAATGTTGTTCCTGGTCTACATGTGCACTTGAGGTTTTGGCAGTTCCAGTCCGTTCTAGGACCATTATCCCCATCGCCGTCGCGGATGCGTTGCGAACAGGAATCGGCGGAGCAGTAGAACTGCTCTTCGCCTGCGTAGAATAACTGGGCGTAGACGGATCCTTCGGAGCCGAACGCCGTCGTATTCGGGAGGGGTGTTAGAGATGGTTGAAGGGTGCGGAGGATGTTGAGGGTTGATTCGAGTGGGTAGATGGCTCTTAATGTAGGATTCTACAAAGAAAGCAGCGAACGTTAGATCCAAAGATTACCAAAAGAGCATAGGACGGCGCGATAGATCATCAACTCACATTAACTCTACAACTCATATGACTAGCAGCATACACCCTCGGCGATGTATTACAAGCCAACGTCTGATTCCCCCCACTCCCGCTCGGCAGACCAGGCACAGGCAGCGCGGTCAACTCGCCATCTCCCCCGTTCCCATTCCCGCTCCCCAACCCCCTAAGAGCAACCGCACAACTATCCACCCGCTGACAAACATTACACCCCACCCCACCCCATCCCTCAACGCACTCACACCCCGACGCCGTCAAGTTCGAGAACGTCTCCCCCGGCAAAGGAGGCGTCAAGGGCCTCTGCTCTCCCTCGAAGATCGTCCCCCCACATGCAGGCTGGGAACATAGATCGCCTCCAAATCCCGTAGGACAGTCGCATTGATTGGAAGACGTAGCGTTGGGTGTACCGTAGTTTTCACATTCTTGAGCTTTGGCGAGTGTAACGAATGTAAAGAGTAAGAGAGTGGACCAGAGCCGTTTCATGAGGGCTTCTCGGGTATGGGTGATGGTGCTTAGTTGACGGCAGAGGAGTTATGCCTGTCGAGATGGCATCAGCTAAAAGCTGGAGAAGATCGCGGAGCGAACGAAAGTTTGGGTCGTTCCTGAGGTACCCCGTCGACGCAATTGCCACGGCTGGTGCGCGCTGCGTGCGGAGCGAAAAATAGCCAGAATCAGGCCACACTGCCAGGGCCAAGCAGATCCCAAAACGGCAGCTTCATTGTAGATGTCCAACAGTAGTCGCAAAGACAGAAATAAACCATCCTCAAGGCGATCAAGTGGACAATGGTGCTAAACATAGCGTCGAACAAAACTCGTAACATGTGTGCTGCAAAAAGGTTTGCGACAAGCCCGCACCGCTGCGCGACTGACGACAATGCCCTGATCTCCGAAGACTAACTCGGCGAGTCCTGCATGTTGCGGAATTGCTTCCCTGGCATGTCAAGGACAAATTATTCCAAATCCGAGGTCACCCTTTACAGGGCGAGAGATTGTGGAAACCAAGTTTTCTGGAGGGGACAGTCTTGAACCAGCGCACTGACGGTGTTAGCCGGTGAGAAGAACCCATCGCATTCCCGAGTGACGGCCGTTACAACCGTTGCACTACGGTGCCGGTGCTAATCCGATTTAGTAGTTGATACATATAGGGTATCCAGCGCTTCTGATTGGCTGCCATGACGCGCTGGACTGTTGAATTACTTATTTACGTCCATTAGGACTACACAGCTAGCGCAGTTACATACAACCTGCCAATAGCTGCAATACCCCAGGCACCCTCTCTTGATCAGCTACTGCCATCATGGAGGCAATTCTTTCCCCCATCATCCAGCTTTACCGTTACAGCCTACAGCCTATCGCCCCGTTCACCTGGTTCGGGCTGGGTATCAGTTCGCTGGATATCGTGGGTGGTCTCCGGCTCTGCATCATCCTGCGACAGCTGCGGGAAGACCTCCATGCTAAGCATGTAGCGAAGAAGGGGGGGAAGGAGACGGTTGAAGATCCATCGTTTATGAAAAACCTCGCCACGACCTTGATGGTTGTCTATGGAGGAGAGGCAGTGACAGGTATGTTTTCTCCAAATGGGCAGTCAGTATTCTAACGCTTCGTGTGCTATCCAGCGCCACTACTCGGGATGCCACCATCATTCATGCTCTCTGGGCTCGTTCCCGGTTTATACGCGGGAATACAAGCTATCGTCGACAACCTTCCATTCGTTCCTCCAATCTCTGCCGGACTAGAGTTACCTTTATCTCTCTTGGATGGATTCACTCGTGCTATCTTGGTCTGCACCCTAATACCCTCTGTTATCATCAATCACACCTCGCCCGCTATCGCTGAGTCACCATGGACCCTTCTCCTCAGTTCTCTGGTACGCTATCCGTTCATTTCCTCAACTCCCATCTCTGCCCTGCGTTTTTAATCTTACATTCTGATTATACGCATCTTTGCATAGATGGTCGCCAACGGAGGCTTTTTCTTCGTCAACACGCTCAACCTCCTCGGCCCAACAACCTGGACCGTCCAAACCCCTCCAGAACTCAGAGCCTACGGATGGACGACGGCCGATCTCTGGTGTGCCCCAGCAGCTACAGCCCTCTACTCCCTCCTCACGCATGCTCAACCGTTCTGGGCCGAGTTGCACCTGGTCATCGTGCAAATCCTTGGTGGCGCGACGGGGGCTAAGGGAATCGAGCCTGTTGACCCCGAGGTTGCTCGTGCGCTCTGTGCTCTGTTGCTCTCCGGATTGTTCTTTGGACGGACGGTGAAGAATTTTGGTGGCTTGTCGTTGATCTTCCCGAAAAGTACGCCGTCTGACCTTTTCTACTTCACTGAGCCTCTAATATTGATAACATCCTCACAGCTGCCACCAAAATCAAGACCCAGTAAATCTAGACGGATACCATCGGACGATGTCGAATGAGTGGAACATGCTATCACGATATAATGACAAGCTTTTCCGTTGTTTTCACTGCAATGAATGTATTCCCTTCTACAAGCCAATTCATACAGTATAATGATACCAACCCTTGCTTTACAACCCAAAGCCCAGTATTGATGATTGTTCCCTATACACAAGAAATAGACACGGAAGCCATATCCCTTTAGAACCTCTCCTTCTACCCAGATCAAGGAACCCAGACCCAATGTTGAAACCCTAAAGCATTGTAAAGTGTCATGATTCATGCGTTATCCCAAGCCTCCACACCGAATTCCTCCACCACGGCGGTGAGCTCATGGTCGACCTTTGCCGGCCTAGCACCATAGAATCCGACCCAAACCTCTCGAACACCCTCGTCCTCTTGGGAGAAGACCCATGTAATCTCTCTCACAACCTCCCCGTTAACCTTGACCAACAGCGAAGGACCCTTGCCCGATCCATCCTTTAATCTCTCCCTCTCGACGCTGATCCTCACGTTCTTCCCGGTGTTGATATCGGATATACCCCAATCGCTCCATTCCCTCGTGACGACGCAGCTCTTCTTCAGCCCCCCGAAATCGGGCTCGTACTCCACGCCAGCTTTGATCCACCTATCCGGTCGAGAAGGGAAGAGCAGCACCAGTCCAACCTGATCGTACAAGATCTCAGGTTTGATGGACACCACGACGGAGGCAGATGCGAGCTCGGAGAGGTAGAGTGCGGTGTAGAACGTCGGCTGGGTATCGGAGATGGTCGAGGGGGGCTTGCGCCAGAGGTCGGTGGAGGGCGGGATCTGGAAGGAGAAGGGGAAGCCGGAGGGGATGGTTTGGGAGGTGTTGAGGGGGATTAAGGTTTGCACGGCGAGCGGTTTGGTTTTGAGGGACTGAGATTCGGTTTGAGATGGTGGATGCGGCATTCTATTGGCAGAGGGTCACTGGGATCTGACTCTGTGGGTGGCGTTGGCTGGCTGGTCTGGACCCGGTGTGGTGGGATGACTGATGGATGGGCTGCTGATGGATAACGCGTTATATAGCCAGGGCTTTGTGTGTCTAGGGATTTGTGTCAGCGCTGATTGTCCGATAGTCGGATAATCTAACCCGACTCTATTCTGATGACCCACACGTCTCACTCTCCGTCCTTGCTTTGTGCAATTTTCTGGGCTCGAGAATATGCGAGATGTGTGAATGTATCTGTACAATGCAGTTGCACCATCATAGCGAATAATGGAACAGCAGAGAAATGTGGACAGTCTTTTGGCGCTGGGGATACAGGGTCCGCCATACATCATAAGTATCGTCACTGGTGAGTAACGTGCGGCATCAACCAGAGCAACGACCAGGCTCAGGAAGACGCATAGGGTGACAGCCACGGTCCATATCAGCTGGATCAAACATGGACAAACACGGCGTCACTTTCGACTGCGACTTCGAGCTGCTGTTCCAGTAGCATCAGCCCCTACACCACAGGCCCACAGCAGCCTAATCTTTGACTCGTGAAGATAGCAAGGACACGACGTCCTTTGCTCACATCATCTGCTCCTCATGCACACTCGCTGGTCGACCTTCACCGGAATATCATGTCTCTACGCTCTATTATCCGCAGCTAATGTCTCTGCTTTCTGGCCATTCCCACCCAAGAGATTCAGAGGCAACTCTCTCATTGGTGCTGGGTCGCTTGGGCTAGATGGACGAGTGGTGGCGTTTGGTGATTTCAACGGGGATCAATTGTAGGTAATGTCATTATTTTGTGTGTTCGTCGTCAGAAATATGTATGAATATATGATTTTGCTTTCTGTATGCGTTTTAGTCTAGATGCGTTATCCTTAGACTCGGATCAACATACGTTCATGCTATATCTCTGGAGTCACGGTCAGTAATCCAAAAGGAGA
>KB722738.1:177434-311875 GCA_000349905.1 Volvariella volvacea V23 | reverse complement strand
CCACAACATTGTGGCTGAAGAAGAATCACAGCCGACTTTACCTTCCAACTAGCGCACACCTTCAAGCACCCAAGTAAAGTTCTCAATGTCGTCCCGGGAGATTATACACACAATGGAAAGTTGGATATCCTCGTGATGAGTGAGAGCCAGACGCGAGACACGCTCGATCTTGCGGTTTATCCCGCACTGCCGGCTGGTGGTTTTGGTGAGTGACGATATGCGCATACGTGTGTGCATTCATTGAACTTGATCTTGTTAGACACGAGTAATGTCATCTCAGTTCCGTCGTCTGCTACAGCCCAACCTCTACTAGTCGACATCAATGGTGATATGAAGGTCGATCTACTGGGGATGACACCGTCGTCCAGAGATGACTCACAGTCTCCGTTGAAAGTGTGGAAGAATGTCTGGAATGCTTCAGGAGAGGATTCACCGTTGTTCAATATGTGCGTTATCATCCCTTACGTTCTTTCCCCTGTTCATGGTGATTGTGTGATTATATAGAGAGGATCCACGTTTTTCTGGTTCACAGTGTAAAATATCGAACCCTCACAGTAATGCTGTGATTGACCTCAATGGAGACTGCCTTGCTGGTGCGCATATATGCATATTAGATCGACTTCATGCAAATTCATTGTGCGTTAGATCTGTTCCTTGTGTGCGATAACGGTCGGAATGGCAAGTCGTTCCAGATCTGGATCAACAACAAGGAGGATGGGTTCTCTCTTGTCCAACAGGGATCACTACCGTCCGACCTCCAATCGATATCCTTCTCAGATATGGGTGCGTTATCACGCAATCTCTCTATTCGGTTCCCCTAGTTGACGGTGACGCCATAGATCGCGACGGAACAATTGATTTCGTCTTCACGACGTGCTCTCACGTGTCTTCGTCGACTGGAATTGGATCAGATTGCTACATCAACATTGCTTACAACAAGCAGTTGAAGTTGTGCAGTTCGACAACCGACACCGGGTTCAAGAATGGCGTGAGGGTTTGTAGACCTCCCGACGATCTGTGTACTCCGGATTCCAATTTCTCGTTCGACCTCTCTGATCGGGCTGACAATGATGTGGGCTATCTCTTCAAGCAATGCTTTCCATATAGCTAACCTGATTCTAAATGCACCAGGCATTCGTCCGATTCCCGTTCTCAACGCTATTCTCCAACGGTCAGGCAGCTTCGCTCCTCGTCCAAGATACGACATATTCTCCTCCCCTACCTATCCCCATCAAACTGGGTGACGCCAATCTTGATGGTTTCCCCGATTTCCTCTTCATAGCTGCTATAGGGAACGATCGTACGCCCAACTTGGCGTTCTCTGTGCCTTGCGCCAAAGGAGTTGCAGGGTGCAAAGCTGATGGGTCGGGGAGAAGAGGGTGGGTGTTGGCGCGTAAGGGGGCCGAGATGCTGCAGTACGTAACAGACGCTAGGAGTGTTTCGTTTTTGGATATGGATGAAGATGTAAGTTCTCTGCATGTCACTTGCGCCATGCGGCGAGATGTCGAGATCTGATTTTCGGGCATTTGGGGCCTTTTCCAGGGTACATTGGACTTGATGATTCAGCGGACAGGGGACAGCAAGCAGGGGCATGTGTTGTTCATACAGAATAACTTTTATTATGATGCGTTCTTTATGAAGGCTATTGGTGAGTTGTATTTGCTTGAGGAATGATGGTCGCTGATTTTGCGGATAGTCCTGAATGGAGCTTGTGGAAGTGGGTGGTGCTATAATACGAACGGGTCCCGATATCATGTAGGTCGTTTGCGCTTGTTTCTGGCTTTGTGGCCTAATGCCCCAAATAGCCGTTTGGAGTGAGCTATCCTGGAGCGTCGTACAAGTACACCATCTTGGACACATCAGGACACCGATCAGCTGCCCAAGGTACCTCTCACCCTCCTCGAAATCCATCCTCCACTTCTAACCTGTTACCCCAGTCGGTCAACTATCTCAAACATCCTACCACGCCCTCAACACACCCTATACGTTCTTTGGTCTCGGCCGCACAAACAATTACATTGAAAATCTATTTGTCGGCTCCACGCTGCACTCTCAGCAGCATTACATTGACCTGGAGGGTGTCATACCCAACTCGAAGCTTGTAATCTTGCCGGCGGAGGAAGGAGAGATGTGGAAGAGACAGCTGTTCTTGAGGCCTGGGGAGTGGATTCCCTGGGTGACGGTTACGATGCTGGCGGGGACGGTGGTTTTGGCCATTATCGTGTTTATGCTGCGTTTGAACGAGAAGGTGAGCATTTTGCTTGTCGGGTTTTTGAGAGCGGGTTTGTTGATCTGTGTGTTTTTGTAGAGGGAGGACGAACTTGAGAGGAGGAAGGCTTCTCATCATATTAATTTCGATGCTTTGTAGGATTGGTAGGGTTGAGGGTGCGGGTTCAAAACTCGTAGAGTAGATTGCTCTGTTTTTGCTTTATTTGTGTGGATATAATGTATTTTCGGTGTTATTGTTTAAAGCCTGTTTCGATACTGCAGGTGTGCCACGAGTTTGATTGCTCGCTAGCCCGTCATACTGATCTCATATGCTGCTTATGCTCTTACGTAGTCGCTTCCGCCATGGGTGCAGAAACGTAGTATTAAGAAAATCCCGCGGCCTCTTTGATAATACGTACAAAAGCATGACGCCACCCCATTGTATGGTGGATTGCTAATACACGTAGTAGCATTCCCCTGCCTGCCAATGCTCTATGAGATCGTCCATGGACTGGCAGTTGTGCCCCCGCTGCCCTTGCTAAGATGAGGTGAGATACTGACTGGTTGAGCAATGAAAAGTCGATTGACCTTCAACCACCAAAGCACATTATCCTGGTTAAGCGTGTGGTAATGGCATTCCCAGGGAAGCTCTCTCAGAAGTTCAACGACTTGGCTGGAGGCCTCATGTTGACACGATAAATTTAAGACATTGCCCATTCTACGCAACACATTCAGGCAGACGAGTGTTAGGAACCAAACTCGACATACCGAAGTGAAGACCATGGTCGACTCCAAGTATTTAGATATAGAACATTTTCTTGTGGCCTATGCCCACGGTTAAAGCGTAGTATTATGCACAAAAATGCAGACGATATACAGTTTTTCGATGAGATGCTGGTCTTCTATGAAGATCTTGAGAGCTGTGCAGACTATATCATCGTTATTGATCCATCCCACCCCTTTTCCCTCGTTGAGCGATTCTGCGAGCGCAAAGAAACCTTTCCAGGACAGCGAGAATGCGCAATCACGGTCTTGTTCAAGTTGGGTTGTATCGGTGCTAATATACCCAGCGGGCATGGCTTCCCCGCGCGCCGCGTGAAGCAACTGTATATGACGCGCAAGCTTAGCGAGGGTAAAGGCGTGCGGCGGGTAGATTTCGGTGAGGATCGAATTTCTCCACATGTCGGCCACTTGTGGCTCCCTCGCCCTACGTCCGGCATTTACCCAAGTCGCGCATCCGGTTGTGAAGTGGGTGTATTCATGAGATAAGTCAGGGATCCACCACTGGAATTCCTCAAAGGCCCTAATGTCCCACAGAAGCTGTCGAAAATCAAAATTCTCCAAGCGTAAGAGGAGAGTCGGTGATACATTGGCGTACGAAATGGACTCGGAGGATTTCCACCACCGAGAAACGACCTCGGAGTCGGTGCATTTTCCTTTTTCTAGCTGTGATAAACAACTTTCGATCACCCTTGTCGCACACCTTGACCGGTCGAGGTAGTACTGGCAACCACGCGCCGGGTCTAATAAGAAGTCAATGAAGGACCTGTGGTGAAAGTCAATGATCTCGTCATCTTGATCAGGAATATGCATGACAGAATGGAGCCTTCGAAACTTGAAACGGCATTGGACTGGGTGTGAGTTGGTAGTAGCCGCCAAAGAACGCATGGTAGGAAGTAAAACGATAGATTTTTCAATGATAAGGAATAGGAGAGCCTGGATGAACTGGTCGTCTGGTTTGTGTGATGACCACATTATCTGCATATAGAGCGCATCTAGTGATGAAAGCGCCTCTGGTAGTTGCCTCAGGCACTCCTGCAAGCGGTCGTGTGGGTTTTCGTGGTCTTGGTCGATATGCCTGAACAAGGTAACAGGATAGATGTACTGTCCATCGGCTCTGGTCGTGATGGAGTCGATGACATGCTCAGGTGGCCAAATTCCGTCTCTCGAGAAAAGGTGGAGAATATCTCGATGTTTTGCATAAATCCGCGAAAAGCTTGATCGAATGAACAATTTCATTTCCCAATCGTTAGTATGACGAGCGAGATCAATGGCAGGTCGACAAATAGGGAAAAGAGGGTGTGCATCGAAACAGTTGACAATGTGGGGCTCTGGCCGACTAGTAACCAAGAAGGCAATCGGGAAGCGAGGCCCGCAGGACGTGAGGAGGTCTAGTAATTTCCTCTGATCCCTTTCTGTTCCACACTCGTCCAAACCATCAATGATTATCAAGGCAGGAAGGATGCTCGAAGCGACCATGATGGGCTCAACCACCAACTTCCTCCACTGTACTCCCACGTCTGCATATAAGACCTCTGCATCTCTTTCTATTGCTTTATCGATCGTACTTCCTGCCTCCTCAAGAGTAACTGCGAGTAGGTAAGCAATTGTGGGGACAAAGCGGTGGAGATTATTGCGCTCTGGATCTGCTCTGAAGAAAAAGAACGAGCCAGCAATCCTTGCATTTGAGTCTATTCGATCCAATCGGTCTGCAGTTGTCTTTGCAATGGCTGATTTTCCAATACCGGCCGGCCCACGGAGCCAGAGTATGTATTGTTCTCGTCTGCGGTCGTCGGTCCAGACCATGATATCTTCGATGATAGCTTGGCGTGTATTGGGGTCACATTCTAATGCATCCATGCGCACTTTACCGGTGTGCATAGCGTCACGTACGATTAGGCTTCGTAACTTTTCTCGTGCTGGTGCAAGCGGAAGGCATTATCCCATGGAAGGCGAAGAATACTGGACACTACATACGTGAGATCGATTGTTGTAGAGCTTCGACGATTGTCCACGAACCATAATTTGCGATGATTGTGCCATTACGGTTGTCAATGTTTGCATGATTAAAGGCTCCTCTCGATAGCAGAGGAGGGGTACTGTAGGTTGCAGAACTTGGAACTGGGTATCGATACATGTATTGTACTTTGTGGCACTTTGTGGCAATATGAGTAGTGTTAAGGAAATTTCAGCTGGCATTTAATATTTGTGCCTGCTTGCCTGGAGCCTGGATGGGCCACAAACAGCCCCAAACCCTCGCGAGGAAGCCTGGCGCGTGACGTCATGCTGTCGTTGTTAATAAGCTGGCTTATTTAAAGCCCTACAAGAAGGTCTCATGCGATTGTTTGCATTCTTCTTGATCCCTTTCTTTCCCGCTACCATCAATAGCTCATAGTTTTAATTTGTTCATTTTCTCCCGTGTCATAAAGCCGGTTGTAGCAGCTGCTGCTGTATATATTATTTGCTGATTATGCCTGGTGAGTATTGATGATGGTTCTGAGGTGGGATTGGTGACTGATGGGTGTGGCAATTGGCAGGAACTAAACGAGCTGCTGCGGAAGAGGCTGGTACTGGTGCGACGACCAGGTCTGCTAAAGCCGCGAAGACCGATACTGCTACTACTCCTGCAAAGGGCAAGAGAGGTGGAGGCAGGAAAGCCGCCAAAGTACGCCAACCAACTCTTAAGATTTCAACGGTCATTAATTTACTCACGACGGACACATCTCTCGTTTTGGAATTGAAATTCCGATAGACTCCACTCCCCGCTACTGCGTTCAAATCAAAAGCGAAACCGCTTCATATTCATTTATCGCACACTGCCCCTGCGGAGGGAGAGGATGCAGCGGAAAAGGATCCAGGACATTTGGCGTATCTGGCGCTTGTGCCCAGTTCGTTCAACACTGGGAGTTATGGATGGAAAGGTTCGAAGAGGATTAGTATTGAATTGCCCAACCCTGAGGGTGAAGAGGAGAAGGAGAAGGTTACTGTCATGTTGAGGTGCGAGTTCTTTCAAGAGAAACGCGCGGACGGGTTTTAACCTACCTCCAGTTTCAATGCCACAGTTGTAGGAAGTAAGGGAGCTAAAGAGGAGGGCGAAGAAGGGGCGAAAGCGGAACACGAAGAGGGTGCAGAGCATGCGACGAATGGAGAGAGAGATGCGGAGGGTGACCTGGACCATCCTGAGGAACAGGAAGGTGAACCATCAGAGAAGGAGCCTGTCGCCACCTCTGCCACTGAGTGAGGTCTTGCGGGTGGAATTGCTGTCGTTGCTTTATCTCGGATATTAACATATATCTATTGGGAACATGGGCTCTGTTGTGTGTACAGTTGCAAATCTGCTGTTTTCCCTCACCAGTGAATGTTTTTTCAACGCCTTCGGCTGATGCTGGGGGTGTTGCACTTACAGTACTTCCCTGTTAGAAGTCTTGGGGACAGGTGGACCATGTCACATACTTAGCATCAAGCACCGTTGTCTCACTCTCATCACAAGCTTCTTCCCAGAGCTCATCGATGCCATCATTGACTACCACTCGTGCTTTCAGCTCAGTCATTTCTTCTAGCAAATGACCTGTACCTGCCATGAATTATGCCGGCGGCTTGCGGAAAAACATTCTACTGTTTACCCAAATTAAAGCTCTCTGCTACCTTCAACAACTACGAAGCGTTTGAAATGGAACAAACCTTTCTCTCTCGGGTTACATCCACGACTTCTACTCAAAATAATTTCGACACCCGTAATTCAGTATATATTGAGGATGTCACATCCAATTTGTGCTGATTTAATCATGCGCTGGATACTCTGCTGTAAGCTTTATTCATCCCTTTTTCGTTCTGCCTAGGTTTCTCTTACTCAATTGTCAGTATTTATCTTCAAGATTTAGGGGAACAGAACTTTTAGAGTCCCCTGCTCTCGAGGCTATGTTCTACGTTGTTACGTCAGGCTAGTGGAACACGTGGAGGCTACTGAGCGCTCCGTTGCTCTCTTCAACTGCCTCAATCCTATAGTTGAAGAAGGTAGGCAATTAGTAAATGTCCTCATTTTCACATTTTCACATCGCGCAGCTGACGATTACAAGGATCCAGACACGAGCCTGCTATAGGATTCGATACCCCATACTCTCCGAGCCATGGCCCTCTTCTGCAGGAGATACATTCCCCAAGAAATCATCGATAACATCATCCAGCATCTCTCCGACGATAAGCTATCCCTGAAGAGCTGTAGTCTGGTCTCTCGTAGCTTTACATCTCCCTCTCAGCGTCGCCTTTTCTCTGTGTATATAAGGGACTCTGGCAACATGTTAGGCTTCAACGTCGATCGGCTCCGAAGGGTGCTCTCAGACTTATGGACTCTTGGAGTACGTTCGTTTTCTACGCATTCGAGTCGAATTGCGTGGACCAAACACGCCTGTTCTGATTGAAGTCATCAACAGAATCAGCAACGTGGAGGGATTATTCATAAATACCAATGTATGCCGTACGGTCGATGAATCTCTCATCTATCACTGTTGTAAACCAACGATCACACTTTTTAATTCGATTCGCATTGGATAATTTCCCGACATACCATCTTCGCCGCTGTGTCAACCTCCGAAAGTTGACCCTCGTATTCAGCGCTAGCCATCCCTGAACGTAGCGAAATCGGGTCTCAGGCTCAGGCATTGCCAGAATTGGCACCAGTTCGGATCGAATCTCTGGCGGTTATCGGTATTCCACCATACTTCTCACTCCCTTCCTGGATACAGTCTCGCAACTGCCCCATTTATATCAGTGGCTTGACGTCGCTGGAACTCGCAATTCGACAGATTCATCCTGTATTTGCTCTTTGTCGCTCTGTGAGAAAACTCTCGATCACCCCACCCGAAATATGTAGGTACCTCGCCTGCGTGCCACATTATAGGCTACTAAGGCATCCATGTTCGTAATCGTGACATATACTAGTACGGATGATGAAGATTTGGAAGGGTTGTTTACGCTGGTTGATTTGTCGAGCCTACCTCGGTTGGAAAGCCTTACTTTCTCGATCTTCGAGGATTCTCGCGTAAGGCAACAGTCCACCTATCCCCCATGGCTCTTATCCCAACTAGCCACGGTATCCGCATCCCAAAGGGTGGAGACGCTTTGCATCTAGGTCTGTTTCTCCGGCGTAGAGTCCCACTCTACGACCCCGAAGATGAAGAGGAAATGGCAGAAACTAGATGATCTCCTTTCGGAATCTAGGTATGATATGTTGAGGAATGTGTGTATACGCATTCGATGCGAGGAAGCTATTGGTGACCGAGACCAGTTGTGGGCACATCGGCTTGAGAGTATAATGCCAAGAACCGCGGGGGGAAAGTCTCTTCGCATATTCGTGGATTAAAAGAGTGTCGATCCTCTATATTTATTGTTCCCTTTAAATTTCTGACATTTGTGCCCACTAGACGACGCTGCAGAAAAGCACGTTGATATAGGAACTAAGCCAACCGCAGAGAGGTGCAACAAGGCGACGATAAAGTAATAGTTGAGCGAGAATCCCGTGGTTAATGGATGGCTCACGTGTGCCCCGTATTACAACACCGGTTTTCCGGTACCCCGCAGACGATCGACACTACCGTTTCTTGAACTTTCCGTGTACAGGCTTCCGTAGTCCTGTCGGTGTTATATCGTGAGCAAAGATGATTAGCGTGCGTGCTGCGGGCTGTGCACAGCATTGTGAGGATCGTATCCACGTGGCTTGACTGCAGCTTAGCTGGGGCTCGTTATCTCCCGGTTGAATGGAGATGACGGAGGAAGGACATAGCCTCCGGGCTCTGCCCAGCACCATTACGTGCTCGCTGCGAGAGATTGACTATTTCAGCCATGGTACTTGAGCCAAGAGTATTACCACCATCTTTCCTTTCCGCGCACGACCGTTGCCCCTTATCCTCACCACGAAAATCGTCTCGCTATCCACAATGGCAACGCCTGAGGCATTTCTCCTCTTGACCCTCGCTAATGCATCTCTCGCCGCCAATGGTCAAATCCATACTGGCCAACTCAACCTACAATGCGTAACAATGCCTCTCCCAGACACATCTAACCCATCACCCTCAAATCGCGACGTCTACCTCGTTCTTTGGATCGGAGGCCAAGAAATCGCACTAGATCCAGCCAGAATCGTCCAGCGCGAAGATGGCCCAACATGGCGCACTTATCATTTTCATGCAACGGAATTCGATCCTACAGAGATGACATTAAAGTTGTTTCCTCCCGTTCCCCCTTCGGCTAATCCACAACTTGCGGAGGACTTGGAGACGTTCCATGGGATCTTGGCGCAGTATGCTGACGTCAGATTTGCTGGTGCTGGTGCTAGTGGGAAGGAGAGCAGCGGGTTGGCGGCGCCTGGGGATCAGAAGACTCGGAGTGTAGTAGGGGGACAGGGTCCGCTACCACCGCCTCCAACAAACTCTTCAATACCAGTGTCATATGCACCATATACATCGGGCTCAGCAGCACCGCCTGGACCTGGACATGCCGCGCATCTACCACCCGATCTGAGAGGGCATGTGGTGATGGTGAATGAAGACACCGGGGAGATCATAGGAGAGCTGGACCATCAAATCCGCATACACGAAGACCCGAACGTTAGGATTACTGGACGTGAAGGCGATGCCGTCATCATAGAAGTTCCAGACGAGAGGAGCGGGAGGGAGCAAGACGCTACGGCCATGGAAATGTTCGTCAGGGCTATTCCGCCCGAGCAACAGGACTGGATTACGAAGTCTGCCACGATTGTTAGGTGAGTTCTTGTTGGTTTCTTGGGCTTGCCGTTGTGCTAATGACGTGGTGTAATAAAGTCACACTATTTCGGCCACCACCAGTCTATTGTTGACCACCATCACTGCCGCTTCGAACTACTACATCTCGCATTCTACTCCTCATAACGATACCACCAACAGCAAACCGACATCAGAAAAGGGGACCCCTCAACCTGGTCAACCTGCCCAACCTGCCCCACCATCTCGAACAACGATATTCCTTACCTCCGAAAGGACGAGAAAGAACCTATCCACAGTTCACGCTGTCAGTGGAAAGGCGGTCCAGGTGTCTTCTAAGACTGTATCCGTTGTCGATGATATGATCAGGAGGGCAATGGGAGGTAAAGCAAAGGGAAAGGCGACAATTCATCAAGTTTCTCCATCTCCGCCACCACCATTGCCTTCACGATCTGCAGGTGCCTACGGCGGACCTTCACATGCACCTTATCCCCCACCCCCACCGCAATCAGTTCCATATGGGGCTTCGCCCTATTCAGTACCTCCGCCCAGCTACCAGAGCGCTACTGGCCTCGAGAAGCCACCCTTGCCATCTCGAGGGCCATCGCCCGCACCGCCGCTTCCCCCGCGTTCAGGTCCAGGAGCAGCAGCTCCCCAACCTATACCCGGAACGAATTATCAAGGAAAACCACTTAAATTGGGAACCAAGGCTAAAATCCTGTTGTCAGCGGATCTGATACTGTCGACCATCGATGATTCGGCAAGGAAGTTGTTGGATGGAGGAACGGACACAGTTGGCAATGTCGTAGGGCATAAGTACGTCTTTTTGTGTCTCTTTGCACTCCCGAAATGTTGATCGTCCCTCTCTTCCCTTTACCCAAGGTATGGAAGTGAAGCCAAGGAATCGTCATTGCTCGCGGCAGGAACGGCGAGGAACGTAGGGCTGGTATACATCGACTTGTCTGGTATGGGGAGAAGAGCCTTGTTGAAGAGAGCAGGGAAGCAGTATATCAAAGCCAATTTTTCGAGCGGACAGCCGCACAAGTTGGAGGACTTTGACCTTGCCCGGCAACAGCAGCAACCACCGGCGGTGCCCTCTCGTCCAGGCGCACACCCTCTTCCTGGTTCGGCGGCGTCGTCGTTCTCGTCTGCTCCACCTTCGCAATACCCGTACCCCCCGCACAACTATAACAATGCCAAATAATTTAATGGTCAAGGACATTTGATATCACTGGCATCATACTTTGTGCTGGCGGTTATACTTGTAAAATTCAGACCTCGACTCGTGTATGACTTTTATGGCTGGATCAGGTATCTGGACAATTTCTCCTTGTATTCACTTTTCTCGTCATGTATAGGCCTTCTATTCTGTAAACACGTTTCTACGAGCATTGTAATTGGACATAGGAATCGTTTTGCTGTGATTGGTACGCTTAAGCTTTTACGTAATTGGAACTTCGCCCTCCCCAACCACAGCGCGCTGCCGCTTCAACTACCACTTCTATAAAACGAGCATATCTAAACATCAATGGCGAAACAAAATGGATCCTACAATCCATGGAACAAGAAAGGATTCGTAAACCTCAGGAAGAAAGCCATTCCATATGTGACTGGGATTGCACATGCATCCGCACCGTTCATATCCACATTCTTGCTCGTCCATCTTTCTGCACCGATTTTGGCTAATGTTGGCGGTTCTTCGTTGGCTTCCCAGACTATGGTGCGTCGAGAGCGTGTCTACGTCCTAAACTCCGCCGTATTGACACGGTTCGTCTTGTTCTTAGATACTTGGCCGAGAATACTACCAAACCTCGTTTGGAGAGAAATACCTCCTCCTTGGCCCTCTGACTGTGCACGCTCTATCAGGGCTCACAAAACATCTCATTACACCACGCCGCACCAAAACGTCGTCCGACATCAACGTGCCTTACCAACGACCTCTGTCAAGTCTCATAAGCGTCACAGGCTACACCGTCGCTTTTGTCCTCCTACCGATACATTATTTGACACATAGAGTCTACCCTACGAGTCCATCGCCAGAGATTCTGAGCCTGGGACCGTCGGAGCTGGATTATGAATTCGTTAAAGTTGGATTGAGACATTGGCCTTGGAGGAATTGGATATTGTATACGGGTTTAGTCGCGTTTACTGTCCTACACACCGTTGATGGAGTTGGCATCATCTGGAACACTTGGTTCAGAGGCTCCAAATGGTTCTCAGGGAAGAAGACAGGTGGAGGGTATATGGAAGAGGATGTGAAAGCCGAGAAGAAGAGTGCGTTGGAGAAGGTGATGACAAACAAGAAGTGGAGATTAAGATTGGGACTGGTGGGGCTGGTTTTGCCGACGTTGATGGGGGTTTGGTGGATGTCCAGAGAACCGATGTATACGTTTGCTTCGAACGCGAAACGGTGTCAGAACGTGTTCAGGAGCTTGTGGATATATCGTATATAGAGGTGCTTTCTTGGTGCCTCAAAGCATCCAGGCGATGATACTGGTATGTGTTGCTGTATGTTGCTTGCGAAAGCTGCTAAGAGCTTCGATAGGGCATACTACAGAATACATGCACTTGCGACTCTTACATGCGTTTTTCTTGCTCTTTGGTGGACAGGGATGCAATTTTACTGCTTAGGCTTTGTGGACATAACCCATCCGAGTCGACGCACAACGACTTAGAGGGGGCAAGAATTGGGCCATGCCTTCGTAATACTATTCGACCTTGATGTGCCCAAATCTGCCTCGTCGAAAAACAGACAACAAATGTAACTAAAATAGCACGCTGGAAGGCTCATCTCTGTCATATCATGGTGCATTAATTCTAGATGTGGTCCTTTCCCTTTGCATACACTGTCTAACCCCGTAATCAAAGGTAGAGTGATACACTGTACACGTGTGTCGAATCTCAGGAGGGCGAGTCAAGCAAGCGATTATACGAATCCCGGGCATAGGGTGCAATACGCTACTCTCTGAGGACAAATTAAGACCATTGAGATATGCACGATCTGGGAACCTAGACCCTGGTGAGTGTCCGATGACTTTCGCTATTCTGCCAGAAGATACATCCTCTCAACTTGCCATTTCCTTATGACCACCGCCTCTCCCTCTCCCTCTCCCCATCTCTTTTTGGTGGCGCATTCATACAAATGGTTCGCCCCAGTAACTATTGAGAGCTTCAAGGATGTCACTCTGGAAGTAGACGCCATCCCAGAGAATGTGCAATTACGCACGTACTCTCTGAGGCGTTCTGACCACCACGTCTCCGTTTGTATGACACCAGGTCGAGGAACTTCAGGGATTCTTCTGACTTGCCGTCCAATACGCCCGTTATTGGCCTGCTGGGAATGCTAGGATGAGGTGCTGACACCTTACTGGCGCCAAAGGCAGGTATATTAGGCAACTTAGGTCAAATGCTGTCGTGGTCTCAGTGGTCTCCATTGTCATGTCGTAGATAACTGTCACCTTGCACCTGCCAAGCTATGACGTACCAAGATCGTGTTCCCTAGCCCCCTGTCGTTATATTTATTCGTTGAAAAAATACAACAGCATGAAGAAAAGATTAATCGTGCACACGATATATTTTTCCCGACCGTTGATAACGTTCGAGCTCCTAGTCCCCTTCTGCCGACGGCCAAAGTTCGGTATACATAGCCCTCGCGTAGGTGATAGACACATGGGTTCGATTGTTGTCGTATTCAAGCTGCTAATAGCTCCTCGCTTGTGGTGTCCTGAACTAACCATCTTGTACAGCCTCGGTCCTGTTTAGGAAATTCATCTGTCAAAGTCGTCTGTCAAAGTCGCTATCTGAGTAGCTGCCAAGAAATGTGCGCCAAAGTCCTACCAGGTCCTACCCCGGACAATGGATTTAATGTGAGAAGAGTGAGCGTGGAGGCGACAGCACTCACTGCGGAATAATGCGGTTGTTGTACACAGCCCTCGAGATTTGGTGAAAAACATTACCTGAAATAAGATCAGGAATGTGACAATGATTTGGCGGACGAATTTGATCGTGGAAGAAGCTGGAGTTCACTAACAAGATCTCGAGCTAACTTCACGCCTCAAGTGCTGACGAGCGAGTGAGATGCTCAATCCAATTCAGCAATACGTCCTATCGGCGCTATCGGGTTAGCGACCAAGGTTAGCCATCCCGACCATGGTTGAATGACATGGAGATACAACACAGCCTCCTAATCTGTCAACACGTTCACAGTGTGGGGTAACGAATCGCCCCTGGCGGCCAGAGCAACTCACCTCCCCGGGTAAGGCATTCATTCAGGCCCGCAGCACGCTATTCAGCTGCCGTACATGCTTCCAAGTTGTTGTACAGCTTCATCCGCAGCCTGCGAGCTTCTATTTTCTGACTCTTATCTAGGAGAATACCTTGCATGAGGGGAAGCAATTTGGTAAAGCGGTGGTGGATGAGGGTTGTCCCGGTGCTGACAGGAGAGTAAGAGCGGAGCTAGAGCCATAAAGAAATAGTTGTGCTGTTTCAATCAAGGAGGGCGCAAGAGCGAAATGTTTCTGGCGAGCATGTGAGAGATGCATAGGAAATGAGGCCACTAAAGTTGACGCTGCCATCGGGCGATAGGGCTGGAAACCCACCTCAATCGATGTTGTTCATGGGCAGGGCGAGATCCGGAGGCCAATGACGAGAGAGAAAACGCTCGGTAACGAACATCACGAGTCAAAACGAGTCGAGAGACTGGAGAAAACGCGCTCAAGCCTTTTAGCGTGATCTTTTGAGTAGTGATTGATAATAGCAGTTGCTCGACCAAACACCGGAGTCCGTTGAATGAGTCGGAGTGACTCATGCCTCCCGTCCCACCACTTGCAAATTATTGAACCGTCGACGAAAGGTTCCACAAACATGCGGGCAGCGAAGTAAAATGAGTCCCCGAGGATTTTGGATTACTAGCTTGGCTGACGGCTGTGAATGTCATGACGCCAAAATTGCAATCTCCATACCCCTTGATT
The DNA here is from genome assembly GCA_000349905.1 of Volvariella volvacea V23. Lineage (NCBI taxonomy): Eukaryota > Fungi > Basidiomycota > Agaricomycetes > Agaricales > Pluteaceae > Volvariella > Volvariella volvacea. Next base: position 297,183 of record KB722738.1, on the reverse strand, counting down.
TCTCCAACAGTACCAGGTTTCCCATGGACATCGATTGCATCGTTGATTAGCGTCTAAACTTGTGTAAATTTCGACATGCGCAGTTGATACACAGCCTCGGATAGGCGATAAGATGTCATTGCCTACTCAATAAAGGCATGCCGCGTTTGAAGTGTACCTGTCAATTTGCCTGGAACCTCCACGCTCGCTGAAAACCACGGCCCATATGGACAGCGGGGCGGAGTCAGAACGCTTGTAAACCGCACCGCTATACCGGCCTCGCATCGGCTACTATAGCAAATGGATGAAATTCCGACGGCACACCAGATGAGGGGACCATGCAGGGACACAGCACTAAGTTAACAAACACGAAGTGGCTGAAAGTCTCGTATGTATAAAAACCACATGGGTATTCTCAATCCTCAACCAGGTCATACTCACCTTCAAGGACCACTTCCCAACGCACCACTGTACCATCAAGCACACTAGAGCCTATACCCCATTCCGACATATATCATGTGCAGGTGGGTCGTAGCGCCTTCACGTCCTTTGACAATCACTCATAGTGTGTATTGCCAGTGACGGCGACTCCTTCTGTACTACAAAGAAGATCCTCATCGGTGTTGGTGTTAGCGTGGGCGTCTTATTATGTACGTTCCTCTCGACCACGCGAAGCTGAAATACTAAGTCCCTTTCTGTTTCAGTGTTCTTCATCGTCTGGTGGTGTGTGTGGTGCGCGAGGCAATCCAAGAGAGCACAACGTGCACCCCAGCGAGACCCTCGACTCAAGCCCGACGAAGAGCAGCTTCCGGCTTATGAATTAGAATCACTGGACAGCCAACTTCCCGAATATCCAAAACCCCAAAACCCCACCCATACCCAGCCTTCAGGATGATTGTTATGACGTGACATCTCTCATCGACGCGCATTGCAATGGCAACGCAGTACAAGCCGCTAGCTGGCTTTCTTGTGCTCCGTGCTCCAAGGCTCGAGCATTTCCATGTCCGTGTTATGACTTTAGACACTTATTCCAATACGAATTCCTGTAATAAATATTGCACATGATGCGTATTATTCAATGGTGTCCAACATAGAGGCTCAGAAAAGAACCGTTTCCAGAGGCTGACGAACGCATCAGATCAAGCTCAGAAAGGCAGAAGTGCGGAGGATACACACCAAACCCCGCGTCTCAAACGCTAACCAATCCCCAGTACCCATTGGCAAAAGACCCATCGACCGACATTTCCACAACCCGACAGCAAAAGTAAGCAAGTTGCACAAAATATACATAATCTTCTGGGGCAATAGACTGAGTGCTGGATTCTGAGGCGGAGGCGACGGTACGAAGGGTGCGAATGCTATTTTGGTCATGGGTGTTTCAGTCTACACTCTGGCGCCAAAGTAGGTGTAATGGACACTGACCCTTGTTCATCCCAGCAATATTCTTGAATGGGGAAAGGAGGAGCATGAAGACAATGCCCATGCTGAAGATCTGAACTCCACTGCCCGACATGTACAACATGAGAGCTTGCATAGGCAAAGACTTTGCGGGTGCGTATGCCATCTCCCATGCACGTTTCTCCTTGAGTTCATTATAGGTATCTTGAGAAGGTGCAGTTGTTTTTCCAGAAGACTTTGACTAGAATCCGACCAACTGCGTCAGAATGGGGTGACCTGCTTCTCAATAGTGAAACGCACGGATGACGACGATTTAGCGAACCCCGGAGGTGGTGGAAGGTTCTTCCATCTAGATAGACCTTTCAATCACAAAAGTGCAGGAAAAAAGACAAGAGGTCGTTGCTCACCTTGAGCTAGTCTCTAGACTGGCATAATCGAGCGTCGTCAGTGAAGTTGGCATGAAAGATATTGTGCAGCCACACCAAACTTCGACGAAAGGCACTGGCGGCTTACATAATATTAGGGGTGGGAAGATGACTGAGCAGTTATTATAGCTATACCCAGCTTCAAGTTGCAGGTTGGGAGTCTACGAACCTTGGAGGGCACTTTTGTTACAACGGTTGGTGATTGTGACTTGTACATTCAAACGCCATCCCAAGGGAGCAAAGCAGAAGAGCTGAAGTGATCAACTAGCTCGGACAACTAGAAACTACATTTGGAGAGGGAACGCCGTCATCGCACAGGGACTACATCGCATGTAATTTTCAGTTTACTGGCATTTCTCGGCATTCTGCATCCATACAGTCCCATTCTACATATGACCCCCACCACAGGCAAGATCAATGTTCGTAAATCAATTATCTTAACCGCAGGTATCTGGAGCTCCGACTAGTGAGTTTGTTCCTTATTGAGTGGTAACGATGCCATCCGGTTCTAGCAGAATCAATCGTGTAAGCACACACACCCGAAGCTCATTCATGTAGAGGCTACTTGCCGATATAGTCCACGATAGAATCACCTTGCAAGCTTGTCAAGAAGGAATCAGGAATCTCTGCTGCAAATCCCTGGTAGAATGGCACCAATCGGTAAACAACGATTAAGGGTATAGTCGGCGCCTTTACCTTGAAAACAGCGTCATATGTGTTGGTCACTTTTCCGCCTATTTAGCAGTTATATTGTACAAAATATTGAATATGGAGGGATCGGAGGATTTGTAATGCGTTGAGGGGCACGATAAACAGAGAAGTAACCAGCCGTTATGATAATCACTCACCGTTATTATTCACTTGCGCAGCATAATCCTGCACTTGAGCATCTGTTGTTCCGTCCTTGAAGACGACAATATATTCTATCTCCCGTTAGGTAGGCTCAAAAACAAGTGGAATCCGTTGCAACGTACTCTGAGGCATGTCTGTGGTAAGTGCTTGAACAAGGCCGAGAATGGCAGGTGTTGCGATCTAATCAATGAGCTCATAGGCTTGTATTGTGGGAATTGATGCCGGGCCGCCCCGTGCCGAGCTTGAGCGACTGGCTTCAAGTTGGTGCTGTAAAAGAATCAATCGCAGTGCGCTTAAATCCTATAGAAACTCATGCGGAAACACAGAGGTTATTTCCCAGAATCTTATGGAGAGAAATTCCGTCTCTTCTATACACACCAAATTCACTAGAAGACCATGAGAAGTCGAAGACTTGACGTTCTTTAGGAGGTGAGGATATATAAGCTCGAGTCCACACAACCAGGTAGGGAGATAGTCGGTTGCAGCTATCCCCTGGGCCCTACCCAGGATAAGGGATAATCCCAGCAATCAAGACAGGTGCGCGGCTGAAATTTCCAGCACGACCAATGAAGCTTCTAGGACGTCAGCCACTGAGTCGATTTATACTTCCTTCTCAAATGCCCGTCCTCTCAAACGCTGTCCTCCTCTTCCTAGACTCCAACTTCCTTCTACGTGAGTACGCCGTCGAGATTGATACTAGCCATTGCTTAACCATATTTTGCTTCATCCTCTCCTCCGTCTACAGATACCCAGCCCCAGCTTTCTTTCCCCACTTCAACGCAGCCATCCTCTCCTCACTTGCGACGAGCCGCACCACAAGAAACGTAGAGAGGGTATAACCATCCATTGGGCATTATGTCCAACACGGTCCTTTCCTCAGACCCAACCTCTGACGATTTCTCCGGCCAAGCCCTAGTGGTAGACACAACACCCTCGTTGAGCAACCTCAGCGTTTGGGCCTACCTTTCCCTCTCGTTCATCATTCTTGCGACTACCACCATCACTATATATGCCCTGTACAGCTGTTATCACTCTGCAAGACGAAATGCTTATCTCAGCCAGAAATACCAATACAAGAATCCTCGATTCGGCAACTTTACAGACTCTATCCACGGTTTGGGAGGCTTCAGCCGAAGCGGGTCGTACACCGGAACACCGTCCAAACAAGGTTTTCCTACCAGCAAATCTTCACCGTTCAGGAATGTGAGTCCATTCAAGAAGGAGTGGTTCAAATCCGAAAGTCAAGTAAGTGGCACCGGCTTCTTAATGCACTATCCCCCACTAATCACGTTAATCCCCCTCCTCCCCAACCTGATACGGTAAATCACCGTTGTAGATTTCCTTGGCGCCTTCAGAACCCTCGCATCCTCACGATACGGAAGATCACGACTCGATCATTCTCAACCAGCCACCCATAGTCCGCCCAGTCAGCTTTGGCAGCAACACCCACAACGTCCCTTACATCGAACCCAAAGCTCTGCCAACTCCTCCTCAGCCAGTCGCTCTCACTCCGCTTTCTGCCCCATCCGTGCCTTTACCGCCCTACACCGTGAACACGTCGCCGACGCCGTCTTCGCAGCCATCATCTAGGCTAGATGTGCACAACATCCGGTTCGTCCCACCGCAAAGCGACAATAACAAGGATACCTCTAGCGTCTCGTCCCGGATTTGGACAGACCCAAAGTTGTCGCCGGTCATGGGTCCACCTGCTGTCCCCCCAGGTTTAGGCGGTACTGATTCTTCGAAGACGGCTCCTCCTGCAACTGGAACTTCCGGCGCTGCTTCCAACGCGGTAAAGATCACGACTCATCCAGTTCCAACTCCAAAGTCAGTCCCCGGTCCAACACCGCTCGCTGTAGCAGCGTCCCCTCTCCCTTCCACACACTCTGCAGAATTCGCAAAGACGACGAATAGTATCGGCAATGCCAACGCGGAAAGGAGCGGTGGTATGGGCACTAGCAATAGCTCGAGCGGAGACGTAGGTGTGGGAGTAGGAAGGGGGTCTGGAAGCATGTCAGCACCATCATCCCCGTCTTCGAGGACTGAGAAGAAGCAGCAAAGACGTGGTAAAGCGCCTCCTCTTCCTAAAACCCCGAGTAAGGCATCCCTACAAGCAGAGAAATTTTGAACTCCATAGTATGTCATAAGCGGTCTGGTCAAGGTTCGAAAGGGCTTGCTGAGCTTAAGTGTTGTGGCTAGCGATTTAGAGAAGTTGCTAAAAGAATCGCCCGTGAACAGAATCGTCTCATTTCTTGATCCGAATCGTTCGTTTCTTCCTCACCTTTTTTTCCCATTCATATTTACTCTCACTTCGTGCCTTCTTCTCTCGACCAGCTTGCAATTATATTCAATTCGCTGAACATGTATAGTACTTCATTTATTGACATCATATCATCTAGCCGTTCAAATCAGCATATACATAACACCTCTGTTCGTCTTACGTGTAACGTGTAAAAACCATAGCAACTCGCCCATTTCTTCTGTCTGTACATACCCCCAGTAATAAAAATCTGCTCTGTTCTGTCGTAAGGTATTTGCGAGAGAGTATCCATTGGTCATGCCACATCAAGCGTGAATGACAGGGTCAGAGAAGGCGAGCCTGCGAGCAACAAGCAACGCCCAACAAGGATGCCATCTAGAACTGCGGCTGTGGTGCAGGGGAAGGAGCATATGGGCCACCAAACCCAGGTGGGGGCGGTGGTGGGGGCGGGAACCCGCCATACATAGGAACACCAGGTGGAGCCATCGGTGGCATGCCCATGCCCGGTGGTGGGGGTGGGGGTGCCATCGACATTTGCATTGGGGGAGGCATAACAGTTTGCTGAGGCGTAAATCCAGGTGGTGGCGGAGGTTGAGCAAGAGCACCAGCGAATTGGCCTTGGTAAGGACCTTGGAATCCTGGTATAGGTGGTCGTGCACCGAACCCTATCGGCGCACCAGGGCGTGCCGCGACAGGTAAAGCATTGTTCTTGCGCGCTTGTGCGGCTAGTAGACGCTCGGCGGCTGTACCATGGCGTTCACCCTTTCCATCCTTTTTGAATGCGTATTGAACAGTGATGGCTTTGTTCATGAGGAATTGGCCGTTCATAGATTCGATGGCAGCATCGGAGGCTTCGAAGTCGGTGTAGGAAACAAAACCATAACCTTTTGAAACGCCAGAACCTGGGTCTCGTGCAATCTGAAAAGACGAGATGAACAGGGAAAGTGGGATGTATGAACGCGCGAGACATACCTTTGCTGTTGTGGCCATTAATCCAAACGCGCTGAACGTATCGTACAACAACCTCTCATCGACATTTTCATCCAAGTTCCCGATGAACAAGTTGGCTCCTACGTCCAGTTGCTTTTTGTCCGAAGATGCCTAAAGTGAAAGGAAACAGGTTGTGTTAAAGCTTATAGACAAGCCGAGAATCACCTAGACAAGCTAACCTTGTTAACTCGGATGGGTTTACCCCATAGCTTAATCTGATTCATAATCTTACAGGCGTATTCTGCATCCTCCTCCGTCAAGAACTCACAGAAGCCGTAGCCTTGATGTTGCATTGAAATTCGGTCCTTTGGAAGGTGAACGTTCACTGTATGACGTGAAAACAGAGAAAATTTGTCATTACGTGTGTGTTTTGGCACATATAATGGGCATACATACCAACCGGACCCGCTTGGAGCATCAGCTCCCATACAAGAGCGTCTGTACACTTCTCATCTAAATTTCCCTATAAAACGCACTTCAATCAGATCCAAGATCGCATATATGAATACTCGCACTTACGAGGTATACTGTCGCTTCTTGATTTCTGTCATCCTGAGGGCGCGACATGGCTGTGAGGTGAATAGTACAGATCGACGTGAGCGGTCTCCTAGTGTTGCTATTTTATTTGACTTTGTTTGTCAGGACTCGTGAATCCGCCATCCCGCCATCCGCGTTTTCAGCCTTCCACTTATATTTTAGTGCCAACTACAATACAACCAAGTGCATATCTTGCATAGCCCTGACTGAGAGCGGCAGTGGTGCCAATTCTCACTTTACAATACCTGAGCTCTCAGCCAAGCCCCTGCTCAGAATGGTAATCATCATGATACACGGTGATCACAGTTAGTAAGATTCACATTCTGCACAAATGACGACTATGTTCCTGTACATCAAGGCCAACATGCTAATCACCATCCGGCATCACCATCATCACCACGACAAGTGATCATGATGCCTCGTGTCGAAGAGAAATGCAGAGTTTGACACCGAAAGCGACCTGGCGGGTTCGAACCCGAGTCGAACCGTGGCCAGCTTGCGCTCAAGCGCAGCCATGGCGGCCCCTGAGCCCGAGATCACCTCGTGGCGGGTATCACCAGCCAAACACACTATATATGTATGGGTGCTAGTACCGAGCGCGACTTGAGACTGATTTGGACAAACAGTAGCGACTGAGGGATTTATGCTGCATTGACAAGTTTGCTTAGGTGGATGATTTATTACTTTATGTTTCAAGCTGACACATTGATTCAAAATGCTAGACTCAAATAAGCCAACAGAAGATGGGGAATATGAACTTGAATTCGAAAAAGAAGAAAAGATATTCACGACTCGAGAATACGACGCCAGAGCCAGTTGAAGGGACTATCAAGTGCGTAGTGGTAGGTGATGAAGGAGTTGGCGGTGTATTGCCGAATCTACGGGTGCTAACACCGACCTCATTTAACCTCCAGACGAGCTTCATATCATCTCTTTTCGACGGCAGGCCGAATTTGAATGAGAGGCTCTCAAACGTAATGCACTTATAGCTGTGAGTTGTGAACTGGTGCGCTTATCCGCTATCCATTCCAGGTGCTTGCGGGATAAAACACGATAATGACACTCAAGAATGGAAAAAGGTGCCAGCTGCATATATTCGATACAGATAGCAAATCAAGTACGTCCGGTATTGCTAACAAAATTCATGCTATTCCTTTAGTGACAGTGGTAATATCTACACCCAGGCAATATGTTAGAAGCAAGTGCAGCAGACTGCAATGAGACCTACACGTTATATTTACAGACAGACATATTCTTCGTCTGTTTCGATTCGACTTCCAGAGAAAGTTTACAGAGAGCAAAGGAAGTATGGGTATCTCAGATACGGCATTATTTCCCTGGTAATATGTTTATATTCCTCGTTGGCATAGCCAAAGAGGCTGTATTAGCGTCCGGGAATAGTTCCAAGTCCCAGACCGACGGTAGGCTTACGAAGGAGGAGATTAAGAGAAAGACGAGAGAGATGAGGCTCGAATGTAGAGGATTTGGGGAATGCTCTACTAGGGATAAGGAGATGATATATGATATATTCCACGAGGTGGGTGTTTCGAGATGACAGTAGTATTCATGTGTGCATAAGGACTGACATGAGTAATTAGGTCATTACGACGTTGCTTTATAAGAACCGCCACGAGTACCAACATGCACTCGTGGTCAAGTTTGTACTATTTTGTAGTGATATCAACATGATGGTAAAAACTACCTACGCCCAGGATTCATTGCATTTCTTAAATCAGCACTCTTCATACACTATGAGCCCTAACCCGAGATCGCCTCATGGCGGTGTTTCATCGGCTATATATATGTACATTGAGTGCAACCTTGAGGTCATTCTGAACGTACCACATCGACTGCCACTGTTGTAAGTAGTTCTAGGTGTTCTTTGATACAAGCTTCGAGGCTAAGCTGACTATTGATTGAAGAGAACATGAAGTTTAATTTGAAAGAAAAGCAGAAACGGTATTCACGACTTGAAGGCACAACTCCAGTGCCAATTCAGGGGGTCATCAAATGTGTAGTATTTGGCGATGAAGGAGTGGGTAAGGTGTGTACTCGTCCTTATCCACGAAGTGCCGATTCTGTCCTACGGACGCTAATTGCCGACCTTATTTCATTCAAGACGAGTTTTATAGCATCCCTGTCAAACTGGGGATCTGGTTCGTATGAGAAGCTTCCAAGGGTGATGACACTACCCCGAGTCGCGGGAGACATGGCATGCTCACGGACTATCGTCGACTCCAGGTGCTCACTGAGCAAAACACGGAGATAACTCTCAAAAACGGGAAAAGGTGGAGATTGAAAGTACTTGATTCAGATAACAAATTCAGTACGCACTGGGTCTCTCGCGAAACTTGTCTAATGAGACTCATGTGTTTACACACGCGCAGTGAAAGTACTCAATTCAGATTTAAGTACGCACTGTATTGCTCACGAAACTTCTCCGATGAGACTGATATGTCCACACATGCGCAGACGATATGGCAGAGGAAGACTTGCAGGAACTTCGTAGCATCCTCTCGTTATATACGAATTCGGACATATTCTTCCTCTGCTTCGATTCAACCTCGATAGAGAGCATACAAAGGGCAAAAGAGTTGTGGATACCATGGATACGCCATTGTTTTGCTTCGGCTGGGGCTGTATTCCTCGTTGGGATTGCCAAAGACACTGGATTGCCATCTGGGCCCGATTTGGAGTCAAAGACAGTTAGCAAGCCTACGAAGGAAGTTGAGGAGATGATAAAGAGGATCCATCCCTGGGATATTAGAGGATTTTGGCATTTTTCGAGTGGAGATAAAGAAGAGGCGTATAACATATTTCATGAGGTGAGTGCATTGGCATGGTGGTAATAAGGGTGGGAGCTAAGGTCGAATGATTAGGCTGTTATGACATTTCTTTATAAGGAGGCACCGCGAGCTCCAAGATGCACTCGTCCAGGTTGTATAATTATGTAACATTGGAATTAACATGCTTGCAAGTCGACTGAACTTTGAACTCGTTTCAGTTCATTACATCAATGTCGAATGACATCCTCGTATACCTGGAAGACGGGAGCAGGCGAATTAACCTTGCTTCACCCGGACGCCATATTCCACTTCTCAAACTTTGAACGAGGTGCCTGCTTCTACGCGTTGATGATAGAAGCCAGCCCACGACTTGGTCTAGTCGTCTTGAATGACCAACAGCCGACTTCTGTTCCTTGGGAAACGTAAGTGTTTACCGATGTGGTACGGGTCTCGCCGTCCGAAGAACGGATGAGTAGGCTCGTGGCTTTGGACGTCGATTCGTTTGGTACTGGTCAGAGTGATATTCAACTCGGAGACATGGATAAATTCCGCGAAGAAAGTGGGAACGTGTGAGAGGGACTGGCGTGCCATCTCGTGGCAGGCGCCCCTTTACAGTATATCCAAGTACGACGGGGGTCCTTTGCAACTTCTACGACGAAGTACCTGTAATGACAGCTATTCGCAGAAGCCTCGAAGTCTGGATCAAGCTGATAAGCTCTGACTCGAGAACCAAGCGTGAAGCAGAAACTCTGTGAATGAGGACGGATTCGCTCACCGGCGTTACATAAGTAGAGTTGTTCCGCTCTGGTGCGGGATAGAAAATTTCGCGACGGAGGCAAGATTTCTGGTGGACGTATGGATGGACCGCCAGATAGCGATTCGAGGGCTGTGGCCGCCATCAGTTCATGCGGATGGCTATTTGGGGAGCAAAGCGACTGAGTTCGCGCATCCTGGTTGTGGACCCATTTGAACCTCAAGCTCAATATTCCGCGGGCTGGAAGGAACGAGTTCAAGGGCCTCTGGTTTTGAGTATTGCGAAAGCTCGATTCGCAAATCTTGGCAGGGCAGGAATACAAAGTGTAAACTTTGGAAGGCAAGGGATTCCTGTTGCGGGCTTCATCCGCGGCCCAATGGCAGGAGCGCCGTCAATTTTTGCGTGGGCGAACGTGCTTTTGTGGCCTTCCGAGGCCGATCTGATAGCCCCTATAATGGGCACAGGAGCAGCCTTGTTGGTTTTCTGTGCGTTGTTTACCATTTGTCGGGTGGTGTTATCTCGAGCACAATGCCACGGTGCTTGCTGTGCCCGGTGGCAGATGTCGCCACCGACGTCAAGGACGTGCATGTCTTTGAGCCTTGATAGGATGGACTGCTTAATTGGACCACCGCGCCTGCATCATATCAAGGGTGTCCCTTGCTTATGTCCGTCTGGTTTGCATGAGGCAGGAGGAATGGATGCCATAAAAGGCATAAGGAATCGAACCAGTATTTGTGCATGTTTGCGCTGGGCACGGGCAGGGCCGTGCTGGTTTACATGCGATCAGGTCGTTGCAACCAACCGCTTCAGACGGTCAGCGACAGTCACAGACTCTCCTCAACGCCCCTTCCTCCACCCATCTGCCCCTTCCTCCGTACGTCCTCCCCTCCCTCCTCGTCTTTCGCCCGTTTTCTCGTCCTTCTCTCGCTGACCACCACTACAGCCAGCTTGTCTCCAGGCATAGAACTCCTTTGATCTATCCTCGTGGACGATTCAAGTATCAACTTTTATCACCCAACTAGATCGCAACATCCTCTGTTTCCATCTCATTTCCATCCTTTAAAGCCGTAAGTATCCACGTTTTCTCAAGATCAGATGCTCTGCCTCGCCCGGACTGCGACCGCACAGCCACGAGGCCTCTTGTTGTCACGTCAAGCCATTCACTCTTCCAACTGGAGGAAAACCAATCTCGGACCATCCAGCGTCCTCGCAGTCCTCGCTTCTAATCTTCCTGTTGCCAATCTCACGCTTATGCATCGTTTCCATGTCCTTTATAGCCACCAAGCCTCGTTCTCGCTGTCACCCCCTCGCGTCAGTCCAGAATAATGCAGACTATCAAGTGTGTAGTTGTCGGAGACGGTGCTGTAGGCAAGGTTCGTTCCGAACATTCGACCTGTTTGATGTGTGGCACAGACACTAATGACCTCCGTCTTGGCGTTTGCAGACCTGTCTATTGATTTCGTACACCACCAACAAATTCCCAAGCGAATACGTCCCGACCGTACGTAGCCAGCCCCATTTGACCCATAGCGGCCCAAATGCCAACCCGCAGCTATAGGTATTTGACAATTATGCAGTCACTGTGATGATCGGTGAGGACCCCTATACATTAGGACTCTTTGATACCGCTGGTATGTCCACTTTCACGCTTCTTTTGGGCCCGGCCCTGTTTTGAACCTTGCAATTAGGTCAGGAGGATTACGATCGTCTTCGTCCTCTATCATACCCTCAGACCGATGTCTTCCTCGTCTGCTTCAGTGTTACCTCTCCTGCCTCCTTTGAAAACGTCAAGGAAAAGTGGTTCCCGGAAGTTCACCACCATTGCCCCGGTGTTCCCTGCTTGATTGTTGGAACTCAAGTCGATTTGAGGGATGATGCCCAAGTAATAGAAAAACTCGCTAGACAAAAGCAACGTCCTGTAACAAATGAGCAAGGCGAGCGTCTTGCAAGAGAGCTTGGAGCGATTAAGTATGTTGAGTGCTCGGCATTGACACAGAAAGGCTTGAAGAACGTCTTTGACGAGGTGCGCATGTGATAATTCTTCAATCAAGGCCCGATTCTCATCGCACTTCAATAGGCTATCGTAGCTGCCCTGGAACCTCCTGTCCTGAAGAAGACTAAGCGATGTGTCATTGTCTAATGTGGAGGATATGATGACAGAGTGCCAGTTTTTCCCCTCTCCTTTGCCCCAAACTCCCTCTTGAGCAATGGTTATGTCCTCTTTACGATTTCCCTTACTTTCACGCCGCACGACTCGCCTCTATATATCCCGCCACTATCGTATTTGTTAGTTGTTACTTCATTCATGTTTCTTTCTTCCTCTTTTATACATTTCTTTTTCCTTTTCTCTTATATGCTCCCAGTTAAGTCGAAAGGTCCCTAAGCCCCTCCCCAGATCCTCAACCAGTGTCTTTTGGCGTTCGAAGTTCCCCGAGTCTCTTACGTCTTTACATCGTCATCTCCCTCCCACTCTTAAAATACTGGCATCTTTCCTATTCCGAACACACCACCTTTTTGTTACCTTCCCCTTCCAGCGGTCTCAGCACCTTCTCTTTTATTGTTCTAATCTTCTCTCCCTCTCCGTCTCTTTTTCCTCCTCTTTTTCTTGACTTGACGGGTATGTTTGGCACACATCAAATCTTCGCGCGCACTCCTGTTCCTGTTCCTCCCTCCATAATTTCACCGTTTCGTGGGCGTTCCTTTTTATCTTTTTATCTTGAACCGTTCACCCCACTGCCCATTCTTCTCTTCTCTTGTTCCCTAAAATGCTCAAACCCACCCACCCCTCCCCGGTCTGACTGCCCCAAACCCGAACATGTAGATCTACGGTTGCTAATGTGATAATTGAAAGGGGATATATGCGGTTTACAGTACTCTTATCTTACGTAGTCTCTCTCACTACTTGACATTAGCACTGGATGGAGGAACTTTGGCAGGGATAAGGACAGTTGGGGTGGAGAGGTACGAAGGACTAGAAGGGAAGAATCATCGTTCGATATCTGAACTTTACAACGCTGCTACAATGCCCGTGAAATGTCTCCCCCCCCTTTTTTTTAATCACTCTAGACTTGGGTTGTGTTTTTCTTTTTTCCCTTTAGTTTCATGTTCCTTTGTCTCTTTTGAGGGGTTTAGGACCGCCTGGGAGGTTAATTTAATATATGCGTTTCGAACTTTCTATGTATGAATTGAAAAAATTTTGGTCTTGCCATCCGACGTAGTCCGCTTGTTTATTCTCATCCGTTTGAGCGCTACAGGCCAGTTCCCTATGGATACTAGATGAAAAAGGTCATGGGCGTTGGATAAACTTCCTTCAAGGCTTGCACCATCCCCTCCTTCGCAGCCCCGCCACGCCAACGCTTTGGAACACCTTACCGGCCATGCCATGGGTGGCGCTTCAAAAATTTTTGTATACAAATATCCACGCGCACGCGTGCGCACATACGCCGAATCCTCTTGTGGACAATCATATCTTCATATTTGGTCAGCTCCACTCGCGGCGATTACCTCTGGCTGCCATGCGACTCGGCCCAAGCGCGTTGTACATATGTATGTATTATTAGCGGGTAGCAACGTCGACGGAACCTTATATTAAAGTATACGTACAGGTTGTTAGGCCTGTTGCAGGCACGTCATGCGTGTTCTGTATCATCACACAATGGGTACGACGCCCCGTCGTGACGCTGCCGCTGGTGGGTGTATTAATATTTAGGCACCCGGATGGACGGCGGTGGGTGGTAACGTCAACGGTCCGAGTGCACGCGCTTTCCGAGTCCGTTGGTACGTGTGGTGATGATCCATGCCATCATGATGTACAGGCACACAGAGGCGTGCGATATCGTTGCGGAAGCGGAAGAACATTGGGACCCGGATTGATATCAGTGCCAATGGACGTGGCGAAAGCAGTGCCGCACAGGTATGCGATGTGTATGCAGCTTCATGCTTTCCTGGGTAATGACAATGTAGAGCCCAGGCTGGTGCTAGCAACTCAAGGGGCTAACATGGAAACGACGAGGGTCATCCCAGCCAGAATCATGATACTTATCAGCCTCACTTGCAATTTTTTCATCGCGTGCACCAAATCTCAGCCGCAGCTCCAACCTGGACGTGCTTCTAATTGGTGTTCACCTTTGAACGCCCAACCTAGACCTTGCCACGAGCTCAGGCTTGACGCTGAATTGAGAGCGTGCGCGTCGGACTCGGTCCTTTAAGCCGACTGCGATGGCTAAGGTCCACAGCTGAGTTGCTATGTCTTTGAGGACGTGGACCCGAATTGTAAAGCTAGGCTTTACTCTTCCGCCAAAGAGCACATATTAATATTGATGTCGGACTTGATTCTGGCTTGAGTTGGCTTGGGGTGCACAGTGTTATCAACGAACAAACAAGGTTAACTTGGTGAACGCATCAGCAAGAGATAGCGGTGGATGAGAGTAGAACGTCAACGCATCAACCACCTTCGCTACTAGTAGGCTTGAATAAGTCGAAATATCGCCAACTTTTGTGTCTCCAGTCTCCCTCGACGAGCTCCCACCCACCTATTTGTATCCATGATTCACTGAAGCTGTGGGGCTGTCCATCTCGTGAATCTCCCAGGCGTCGCCACCTAGGCACACCTATATACGGCCTAGATATACGTGATGTGGGGTAAATGCGGGCACTTATCGCATCGCACATGCTTGCCAACGGGATTTCCGCATGTGGTGCGACCATGGATCATATGCCACTACTCCCACGGCTCACAATACCCACAAGGTACGCATTGGCCAGTTTAAAGGTGTGATTGGGTTTGAGATAAGCACTACAACGATATTACACTAGGCTGACTCTCGTGGATGTTCTACCCAAAGTATTATAGGCGTTAGCAAGCCGTGGTCATTTCCTTGTTCCGACCTGGAGTTGTCAATGACGAAATAAGAGGAAGGTTGTAAAATGAAAAAACGAGTATTTGCGGTGGAGTGGTGCAGGATAGACAGGGACCCAGGTGAGTATTGTATCGAAACGAAGGTCTGGAAAATTGTCTGCGAGTTTTCGTACAAAGAACGAGTACGAACGAAGGACAGCCTACCAAGGCGCATGTTCCACATTCCTGTACCTAAGGCACAAGGTATAGAACGGCAGAAGATTAGTAGTGCAATATGCATTTGCGGCTAATTACATACTTTAAACCTGGGGAGGGACTTGGGCGGGGGCGAGAAACCTCTGTTGCTCCCAACTCCGAGTTTCTCGGATTCCATTGCTTGAGCGGTCGGGGAGCAGCTCCAGCTGCGAGCGCGGGAAGTACAAAAATTGTGGCAATGAAAAGGAGGAGGCGATAATGCATGCGCATCATGTGCTGCTGGTGGGGTCTCGTCTGTTGGGACAGTTAACAGGGCGCTGAACGAAGCTGAGTACAGGTATCGAATGTGCTGAAGCGCAGGAGAGAGTACGACTAGCGCTGTACCACCTCTCAAAGTCGCCGCTTGTATGCGCTTCTTGAGGCCGCGGGGTGCGATCTATTGCTAGTGGTGCGATATCGGAGCGTTAGCGCGAAGAGCGTAAGGCGGGCGAGAACTCTGATGCATCAAGAAACTCGAGTTCGGGGAATAGAACCAGACAGGATACGAAAAGAATGGGGAAGAGGTGATAACTCAAGGAAGGTTTTGGGAGGCGCGTTGCCTTTGTTTCGTGTCCTTGGGCAGTCATCGACGGTGTAAAGTAGGTCCAGTGCACCCTAAGAATCAAGCTAGGATAAAGGGCGTACAGTTTTCGAATGCAGTCTGTGTCCTGGCCGTTTCCTGCTACCCAATACTTGCAAGAGTAAGGCGGTCTTCTATATGCGGAAGGGCAACGCCTTTCCAGTTTTTGCAAAGGCGTCCCCTAGAAGCGCGCGGATCGCAGAAGTCATGCAAGAAGAAGTCAATACTGATATGAAAGAAGGTTTTAGAAGACAGAACAAGGTAAAAGGGAAGACTATGCCCATTAGTTTGGATGTTGGTAGCGCGATTTCTCAGACTTCGAGCACCGACCCAGGGTTTCCGGTCAGTTCGGCATCAACTTCGCCATTATTGATAGTGATAAAAGATTGAGGTCGTTGCGTATAGTCTAGGTTACGAGTTTATTAGAAGGGAGGAACACCCTACTGGCCTAGATGGACCCGTATTTTACTCGTGCAAGTAAAATGTCGGAGTTCTTCGCGGTGTTGAGTTACAAGAGATTCTTCAAAGATTTAATATCCTCGTAGCACGCACGAGAAGGGGGATGAGCGCCTTTATTGCTGCGACATTCGAGGTACATCCGAATCACCGCGAGTTTCTCCGACAAGTCATAGAGTACAATTGAATGGAGGGTATGGAGAAAATGTCATCAGCGCGACAAATTTAGTTGTAACATTTCAGGATGAGGTGATGTGCTTCTCCCGATAGAGCGATTCACGCAACGATACAGGACCTAGTCCCAGATTTTCGCAGGACATGCGTATCAATGGCAGCCAAAAAAGCCTAAAAATTTCCAGATGTGAATAAGTTTTCGGGTTCATGTTAAGAACGAAGAGGTAAACCGACAACCTGGTAGAAAACGTTGGACAACCCCTTCAGTGTTCGGCTGGAGCACTCGATATATGCGCGTGCCTCGACTTCTTTCATGAGTTGCTCGCCATCTTCAGATGGAATTAGAGTATCCGAATCGGTCTCGTGCCTGTCTCTCAGGTCCGCATGCGTGCCAACAAGAACGGAACAGACCTCCGGGCAGTATTGTCGTACTTCTGGCACCCAATGGCCTCGGACCCTCTCCAAAGATGCGCTCGAGTTCAACTTGAAACAATAGACAATAACATCTGCAACTTGATACACGATTGGTCGAATGCGTGTGTAGTCAGCAGACCCTGCTCAACCAGTCGGCGCAGAGTCAACGAGAAGCAAAGAGCAAGAGAAAGAGTCCTACCAGACGTATCGTAAAGTGCTAGCTGATACGTTCGCCCAGCAACTTCATAGCTACGGCATTGTCCAGTCCAGTGCTATTATACGTAGTGAGTACAGTTGCAATCACCGCGGACTTGGGAGACGGAGACACAAACCATCACTTCTTCTGGTTCTGGGTATTTATTCAGTGCGAATGCAACCTGCATGGTGGTCTGGTGGTGGCCAGCGTCATTGATATATTGATACAGTCATACAAGAAGTACAACTGAAGCACTCGCCTTGCCCACCCCCGTGTCCCCAACCACCACGCACCTAAATATCGTCCCATCCTTGGGGTACCACCTCTTGTTGGAATCCTTACTGTGTGCAACTAAGCATCTGGAGGAGAGCATAAGTATCTGAGTTTAAAAGGCTATTGGCTAACACTCAAAATGGCTGGCTTGGCCTCCAGCCGCAGATCCCCAAAACAGGAAGTCCACAAGTTTCAAGGCATGTATGTATTCATGGCCATATAATATCGTTTCGACCATTCCAAGATGGACAAAGAAATAACCCGGAAGGGATAAGCTATAGTACTATGTAGGCGGATTTAAAGTATAGCTAGTTCGGATTTCGGGAGGGAGGGGGGAGGGTCGACAACGCAAGGAACGGTACTGGGAAATAATATACAGGAAGTTCGAACTGCGAGATAGCTTCTGGGCTAATAAAATCACTAAAACATCAATGCGATCATTCGTATAACGGAGGAAATGAAACATGACAATTGGGGTCATCATAGCGAGGTGCCGAAATATGAGAGAAGAGAAGAGATAGGGGATCCGAAGTCTATGTCCCAATAGGAGCTGTACAAGCGACTAAGCGTCAAAGATTGCGAGTACGGCCATCGTGAGATAGGGTAAAGGTGCGTCTCATGACGTCTTCTGACGTTTCTCGTCCGCTAGAAGCGCTCGTGTAAATTTCTCTCCGTATGATAGCATATCAATTCACGTACATTGTGGGGCTGCCACTGGCTGGGCCCACCATGATAGATATCCTGACTTAGTTCCAGTGACGAGGCAACCATCCACTTTTTGGCTTCCGTCAAAGCTCTAAAAAGGACCAATTTTGTAAGAGATCTGGCTACAAGAGAACTATGCGTCGATTACTTACGGCTGTTGCTGAAATTATGTCATCTGGAGGCGTTATGGGCGATGCGATGTCAGACACAACCTACAGGATACAGTTATATACATACCGTCCTCATGCTCTAGTCCATACACGATAGCCGTCTTCTTTCTATCCCAGACCAAAACGCATCCATCCACACACCCAAATAGGACCGCTTGACCCTTGGTAGCAAAGACGGCGCCAAATGATATATTGCCTGGATTGGAATCCGTT
The DNA here is from genome assembly GCA_000349905.1 of Volvariella volvacea V23. Lineage (NCBI taxonomy): Eukaryota > Fungi > Basidiomycota > Agaricomycetes > Agaricales > Pluteaceae > Volvariella > Volvariella volvacea. Next base: position 278,929 of record KB722738.1, on the reverse strand, counting down.
TCTGGGCATGTATAAACAAGGTCTTCCGATGAGTTATTCACTCCTCTTATTTTGACTGCGCGAGCTGCCCCTCCCATGTGACTGACAAGGGCATGCGTCTCAGTCGGGTTGACGTCCACGGATGTTCTAAGCAGCCACGACTGTCATCAGCGAGGAGCTAAAGGGAGAATAAAGACCGTACATCTTGTGTTTGAGCATCGCTAGGGCCCTCAACGTTCCATTAGGGATTTCGCACTGCCATCTAGAACGTATCTCAGTAGCTGCGCACGGGATAGAATACGAGGCGGGTACTTACAAAACGCCATCCCTAGTCCCTCCGAGTAACGCTCCTCCCTCTTCTATAAATCTGATCACAGTAACATTCTGGCGCAGAATAGATCTCTGAGGCTGCCATGTGCCTGACACCACATCCAGCGATATAGTCATCTATTTTCTCAAGACAAACGTGTGAGGTCCTCACCTTTGAGCCACATCCATATCTTCACACCCGTGGTCGGGAACGCTACTGCAATGCGGTCACGCATATATGCTAGACAACGTGGTTCCTCGCCTCCTTTTCGTTCCTGACACGCATCGATCACCTTCGCCCACTGCCAAGAATTACCACCCTAGAGAGCCATGGCCCATCAGCACCAGAACAGCAGAGTAACGTGACTCCAACACTCACAGTACGAGTCCATTTGCTTACAATACCGTCCTCACCAAGCGACACGACACCAGTATCATTTTCCATCCACGACACAGCAACAACTTGAGCATTATGTGACAGCCTCGCTATCTCCGCACGATTCTGGCTATTCCAGATCCGTATCGTCTTATCCGCACCTGAGAGTATATATCGTCATAACTTCTCTAATTTAGCAGCGAGAGAAAGCTTACACGTAATAGAAAAGAACGTTCCATCAGAACTGAACACAACACTCTTGACTGCGAGATCGCCTTCTCCTTTGAGTGCCACAGTATGATGTGGGTCAACGGTCGGCCATTTGAATGCTCGTCGGCGTCTGCGAGAATACTCATATTCTGGAGAAGCAGGCCGTTCGCGCTTCAGGCCACGACTGCCTTGGGTGCCTTGAGCCAACATCGGCTTTGGTGGCAAGGGGTGGTTCAGTGGTTGAGGCAATGTTGACGCTACAGGAGCTGCGTTAATTACAACCGGAGGAGTACATATACATAGGCCTTCAACTAACCTATGGAGGGCATCCGGGGACGAGGGCTAGCAGGTCGCTTGCTAGATGTTGGCGTAGTTGAGGAGGCCTGATTAGTTGCCTGTGAGGCATCGCGCTCCTGTTGCGACGTCTGGTTGGTGGAGTCGGATTTAGAGGTAGTGGATCGCGTGAGAGGAGTGGAAGTAGATGCGGGTTGTCGATTCGGTGTATTAGAAGCTTGTGCTGCTATAGGAGTAGCAGACAGCGACGACGATGCGGTGAATGTGCTAGACGAGCGGTCTCCTGTCAAGGGATATTAGGTCGTCCGCAGAGTAGATAATACACGCAGTCAAACGTACTCTGTGTATCTGCGGATGGGGTAGGCGTCTTCCGCGTATGATCTGAATGGGGGGACCATGATCGCCTTTGAGCTTTTGGCGATGGTGATCGAGAAGAAGCCTTATGAGAGCGAGATGCTGCACCATAGCTATTGGTTTAGGAGGGAACGCATAACGACAAGGGTACATACCTCGAGGGGGACTGCGATTAGGTGATTCCGTATAATCAAGGCCAGGTGAGTTGGAATGCAGTACTGGCCGTTTACTATCTCTAACGTCGCCCGTCCATGCCTCCTCTCCTGCAGCAGGTGCCCCTCCGGCTAATAGAATTAGCATGAGCAAGCGGTTGTTCGAAATTGAGGTAACAGGAGAAATATGGCTTACCGTTCCATGATGTATCAGCCGATTCACTCCATGCTTCGGTCTTGTTCCAGCCCCAAGCAGGTAATGCCGAAGAAACATCGCCCGAAACTCGTTTCCACTTACTAGCACTTGCCCCTTGGGCTTGTGCTGGTTGAGTGGGTTGTGAGGGTTTGGTGGGAGGGGGAGACGGTGAAGTATAACCAACAATACGCGACAAATCAGATGACTTATTGTTGTTTTGTACAGGTGTTGGGTTCTCAGCAGGTTTCAGTGGCTGAGCAGGTGCTGTAGGTGTGTTGACAGTAGGTGGGGGTGTAGGCGTCAGAGTTGCGGCAGTAGACGGACCGGCAACCCGCGTTGGCTGCCAGGTAGACCCTACTAACACTCTCTTCTTTGTAGCATTAGCTGTCAATACCTTGGGGGCAGTCGGAGGGGCGCGAACTGGGGCACGCTGGAGAGCCGCATTAGAGGGCCTGATATTCAATGGATTCGTTGATGGCCCGGATGGAATATAGGCTAAAGTCTTGGGATCTGGGGGTGGGGAAGTCCTTAGAGCACTTGGCTGAGTAGGTATTTTCTTGCCAAGGGAGGACGACGCCATGGCTTGTCTCAAGGCAAGGGGAGACGTTGCCGGTGGTTTGTCGTGAAGCCATGGACCAGTTCCCCAATTCAAAGCTTTAGGCCCTAGAGGAATAGCGGGGGATTCCGATTTCATTACGGAGGCCATAACTCGAGGTGCGGAGGGCTGCGGCTTCAGAGTGTGTCGAACTGGTTGCGGTTGCTGGGGCTCGTTTTGGTCAGAGCTCGCTATGGAGGAGACGGGAGAGGGTGGATCGTGAGGAACACTTGAAGTTGTCTACCGAGCTTTCAGGATCATTAAGCATGGGAGTAGAACTCAAATACAATACCTGAGGTTGATTCGCGGTTTGGGGAATTCCTTTTAAACCTTCGACAGCCTTCACTGTATTAGTTTGCCCACCCACAAACTCTGTAACAAACCCAGCGGATACAAATGGATTAGTTAGTTCGGCTCTTCCGGACGATTGACGAGATAGCGTCTTCGGAGCTATTGGCGTTGATGGAAGTAGTGATTTTGAGGTTGTCTGGTGCTGCTCGGGTGCGTGTCTCGATGGGTGTGCATCGGCGGTAACAGTTGCCACGATGTGTTTGGGAGTGGAAGACGAGGGAGTTATAGTGGGCTGACTTTCCACAATGGTCTGTGACGATGACGATGAAGGTATCGATGTGTTGATGCGAAGGGAATTAGATGCTCTGCTGTCCTGCCTCTTGGGAATGTCCTCATCTTGGGCTCCGGAGCTTGATGCGATCGATGAGACCGGTGAGGGGCGGTGGGGCGCAGTACTGGATTTGGGTGGCACCCGTGAATGTCCTAAGCAGGGGGGAGGAGAGGTGCTGCCCCTGGGGGAGAAGTTGGGAGAATCTAATTCCATCGGTGAGAGGCTCCGATCGCGCGTGTGCTCACCGCCCTTGTATAATTGAGTCAACTGTGCTAATTGGGGGCCCTCTGACGCAGCAGCAAACTTATCATGGGCCACCGCGGGCTTCGCATTGGCCTCCACAACTACATAACTGTCCGTTTGAACATCCGAACTTACATATATGGGTGGGTCGTTTGTTTGAATTGAGATTGATATGGAGGGCGGAGGGGCAGGCGGATCAACTTGGATGGCTTGAGAAACGTTTTCTATGTACGTCTGGACGCCTGAGGTAGTGCATTCCGGCGTTGCGTCGATTGACGCTGAGACACAGACGGGTTGTGCCTGAACGCCGATGGACTGGTGGATAACTGGTTGGACAGCTAGAGGTAGCAAGATGGGTACAAAATGTATTTGGGACCCCCACAAAGACTCAAAGGCGACTCACCTACGACTGGGCTCGCTTCCACAACCTTTTTCGCCCATGCCCTGCGCATCTTGGGGGGGATAGCCTCATCAGTAGGCGGAGGGAGGACATCTTCCTCCTCCTCAGCGACTTGAGTATCTCCCTCCTCATCGGAAATGTCATTCATGGAAGGTAGATCAGCTTCAAAAACAACGGGTTGGTCTTTGAGGTGGGAATCGACGCCGTCGATGCTGAGGAGGATCTCCTTGCCGGGCTTGACTTCTATGCGTTTCGATGCAAACAGGCTGAAAGAGACTACTTGAATCCCCTCCCCCCTCTCGTTTATGCCCTCTCGAATGGAAACGCGTCGTAAAACGACATGAGGCTTCTGTAGTGAGCCATGGGGGCGAAAGCGAATGTTGCCCTTAATACCAAGGACAGAGGCAACTGTGGGCCCCATGGGGAAGGAGTCTGAGTCAGTGATGGTGGAATCGTCCATGCGACCCCAGCAGATGGTATGAATCCACTTGAGAAGAAGAGTGGAGGGCGAAAGCTGTCGAGGGACAAGCACAAAATGAGCTGCAAGTCCAATGTCCCAAGTCCAGGCGGTCTCTGTGCTTTCCTGAAGGGGCAGGTCCACGTGACTTTATGGGACCATGGACCAGCGGGGAGGAGCGGAGACCACCTGACTCAGCAGGACCCTCCGCCGCCGGCACCAAGATAATGCGAAAAATTCACAAAGACCGCCATTCTTTATTTTCTTCCATTATCCAGCTATCTCCACTCTCGACCCTTGCAACATGGCTAGACCAGACCTTAGCACGCTCCTCGTCACGTTCAAGATCCCCGCTGACTCGGTTCTTAACGTCTACGTCGTAGGCTCTCGACTTTGGGGCACACACAAGCCATCGAGTGACCATGATCTCTTAATCGTACTCCAAGATCCAGTACACGAGTTGTCTAATCACCATAGAACCAACTATGACATTACGCTGCTCTCGCAATCGTTGTTTGTTCAGCGTGTCCGCGAAGGCTACCTGATTGAGACGATATGCTCTTTGTTGGGCGACAATGAAGCGTGTGTATGGCAGAGAAGGATGTCTACAAGGGGCTTGGTGAAGGACACTGGTCCATTGTCAGAGTGGCTTGTAGCACGGGAGGAAGTGGACCGGGAGAAGGCGTCTAAGTTTTGGCAAAAGGGGTTGCGGGAAGCAGGGTTCAAAATATTGCAGCATACTCTCACCTCTGAACTCCTCCTACTCCATCTGCGAAAGAAAGCAGGAGAATTGGGGAGCTCAACCCTTACTATGGACGAAATACATGCTGTTGTCCATACTGGCAGGCGTGATGCGGATTGGGTGTGGTTGGGTACACCATGGGAAGAGGCGGTGCAGGCGCACCGAGAGAGACTTGGTAAGTTGCTTTGAAACAGAAAAATTATCTGTTGTGTCTGGACTAGCGCTGCACAGCCGAGATCAGGCGATCGTCGTAGTTTCGGGCTTCGTTGGAAGACGGGCTTTCAGACTGCGGACCCGTTTTGCCCCCGTCGCAACCGCTGAATAGTGTGCCTCCGATTGTGGGTGACGCGTCGCGCGTAGCGACAGGCCACAAATGTTAGCCGTTATTTTGGGTGCACATATTCACTCCCAAGCATATTGACTGTCTAGATCTGATATCGATCTTGTCGGTGACTTGGTGTGCGTACCTGGGAATCGGCGTTCTGGTGCACTTAGCCCAAAGTGCGGCTTCTAAATGGTGCAGTCACTGGTCATGCGCTATCCTCGATAACCTTATTGCGTCGTATGCGGCTAGCTAGCACAGAGGGCCTAAAGCGTAGTCCCCAAAAAGTGAAATACGTGAAGTCTAATGTATGAAATGAAATGATGGTAGCAAAGAGTGTACATGATGGCCGAAATAGGTCCAGTGTCGCGGCATTCTTACAAAATGAGGTCAAAATTGAAGTGATGACATACTGTACGAGACATATGCCATTTAACTGTGCTGATGACCATGATGGCTTTTCATGACCACCCCAAGGTGGTTAAGAAAAGTCATCACAAATCTCCAGCTTTCCGAGAAGGAAGGCCAAGTCAGAGTGTACCCACGCCTGGAGGGAGCCGAGCCGATCACTCATCGTCCTCGAGCTCGACAGCAGTGAGCATGAGGTGAATCTCCTCCGCGTCATGATCCGAGGCAATCTCAGGACCACCCTCGTTCGCGTCATCGGCGTGGGCCAGGGCCAAAGGATTTGGCTCGATCTCCATACTGCGTCCACAAGTACAGAGATCTTTGAGTGACTTGGGTGACTCTCCCGCCTGCAGAATAGTCAAGGCTCGTTCTGCCGCTGCAAAACGCGCTACAGCGAGCGAAGTGGAAAGAATTGGACCTGCAACAATGGTGTCATGAATAAGTGCTGCAAACCCTACGCCTTTGACATTCCCTCGCTCGACCTCTCGTCGCCTGCATCAAGTCAGATTCACAGAGTAGCTATCAAGTAGAAAGACACGCACTCAAGCTTGAGTTTTGTGCATCCATTCCTCGCTGTCCATTCCGTCAGTTCGGAGACAGGATCCTTCTTCATCTGAGGTGAAAGCGCCTCCAGAACGTCCTCCATGACCATCTCCACAATGGCCGAGGTAAGCTCGTAATTATACCCAGAATCCACCATTATCGCTCCAATCACACTTTCGAAGACGTCGCTTATTGCCTTGGGGGGATCATACCTCCATCCTTGTCGTACGATCTCTCCACCACTGGCTCTCTCCAGCAAGGGAATGTACCTGCTGATCTCCGTGTTGAGCTCCACGCTGTTTGCGAGGATGATCTTGTGCAGTCCAAGTTTGCGTACAGCAATACTAGCAAGGGCAGCTGAGCAGACGGCCTTGGAACGTGGCATTGCGAGTTGTTCCGAGTTGGCTTCCGGGAACTTATCGTAAAGGTACTTGACGACAACGAGGTTAAGGATGGCTAACCATGAAAAGAAAATTTCCAAGTTAGCTCTTGTTGGGACTTCGCCCGCGGTCAATGAAGTAACCACGCACCATCACCTAAAAATTCTAGCCGCTGATAGGATTGCCCTTCTGAACTAGATGCGAAAGAAGGGTGCGTAATAGCCTCAACAAGTAGCTCGTTCTTCCTGAACGTATATCCTAACGCCTCCTGCAGTTCCATAAATAGCGGCGACGATGCATCCTCTTGCAACCTCGTGCTTTGCCCATACCTCAACTCCCAAGGTTCAACACCACCAAACGCCATACCAAGGGAAGTTCCCGCCCGCAGCGCCATTGGAAATCCGCCAGTCAAAAAGGCGGCACCCATAATGGCTTCCATGCAATCCTGCAAGCTTCTCCTCGGGAATACCTTTGGTATCTGCCGCACGCTGTGGACCACTACGTCTTCTGCCACCTCACCATCCTCCGCATCCTCCTCTTTCCAAAACTTTTTCTTCTGTAGCTCCGAACTTCCTCCGACAACAAATCTCCACCTACCCCTCCCTAGATTTCTGATCTCTTCGTTTATGAACTGCTCCAAGCCGTTCTCAAGTGCTCTTCTCATCAAAAACCAATTCCTAATCACAACCTGCCTCATCGCCGTCAACTGCCCCTCATGTCTCCACTTCCACCTCTCAAAGAGGTACACGCTCACACCCAACTCCAATACAGCATCACCCAACGTTTCCAGTCGTTGATTGTTGAAGCCAAGATTGACACTAGGAAGGGTCAACGCTTCAACAAGCAAAGCGTCGGATATAGGCGGGAGGGAGAGAGAGAATCTTGCTGCCCGTGCTCGGTAGATATCACTGAGCCGACTAAGGAATGAAGGTAGGATTGGGGCAAGATTGCTGAGCTCGGGGGGAAGCAAGTACCATTTCGTGCCGTTCTGCGGGAGTATGAGGCCGTTAGGTACAGTGTAAGGTCGGTTGAAGGTCTTGTATGAGTCGCCTTCGCGGAAGGGTGGGTATACGCCATAATTCAATCGTGGAATGAAGATGCCCTCAATCATAGGACCCTCACAGGGTATATTCGGAACACCTCTCTTCCTCGTCCATTTCTGAGCGAAGTAATCTCGGTACGTGGGGAATTCAGCTTCTCTTGAACCAGGGAAGGGCTGAGACATAGGCGTCAAATCGTCTCTAATTCGTACGATCCGTATTGCTCTTCCTGTTTCGTTCTCGTTCATCGCCAGTACGTACTCTGCCTCAATGGCACCCGGTGGTATGGTACTCCAATCTGGGTTGCCTCGGGGATGCTGGATGAGTCTTTCCATCACCTCGAAGTCGGGCTGGCTGCATGAGTTCAAGGGGATAATATAGGCTGTTAACGGCTGGTCAATAGGGCTCCCCGTTATGTGGAGCCATATGACCAGCCTAGTGAAGCTGTCCATCACCCTCCTTGCATCGCTCTCGTCTTCCGGTACAGGGAACACAAGCCGTTTGGCTCGTGTCAGCCGCACCAATTGGTCCTGATAAGGCATTTCAACCCCCTCAGGCAACAGAGCGCTCGTAACCACACCAATCCTCCCAACATGTCTATCATCAGCCCCAGTCACTTCGATCTCATGAACCCACAGTGGCCCTTCGTCCGAGATAAACCAAGCATCAATAACACCAACCGTCAAAAGCACACCGAGTCTCTTCAACTTCCTCTTGATCCACTTCTCCATGTGCTGTTCTGCGGGTCCGGCACCACCCATTCCTATACCCATGCCCTTCACGTCTTCCCCGAATCGCCCACCCTTCCCTCTTCCCCTGTGCCCCGTTCCAATGGGGTAAAGGTGCTCATCGATAACCTCTCGTTCTCTTAATGCTTTCAACGCCTGGAAAGCGACCGCTCGTTTCGCTTCCTTCTTGGTCTTCTTTACTTGGCTCGTGAAAATGCGGTCCTCCTTGCGAAGAGGTAAACCGGGTGGCATGTGCAGGGTGCAATAGTATCCTATGCCTATATTATAGCCAGAGCTATTCGCTAGGGAGAGCGTAAATAGCGGTTTCGGGGCAGGCGTATAATCATCATGTGGAATTATGTCACAGAGTCGGTTCATGATTGTAAGGGCGTTGTCATACGTAAGAATCGCGCCGGTGGATGGTACAACATAGCGTTCACGGTCGAGTAGATCCACTGGATGAATTCGGTCTTCCGGGTCGTCCTCATCATCTACTCCTCTAGCACCCGGGCGCTTGCTTTGGTTCGGTTCAAACTTGTAGATGTGGCCGTTGTATTGATGGTACACAGATTTCCGGTCCTGGACCACCTGCTGCATGAGTGGCTCAACTTCGTTGAGTTTATGATACCGCGCTAGGTTTGCGGTATCGTCTTCTCTAATCATGATGATGAAAGTCGACGTTTTGTTTCTGGCACGACCACGAGATTGGACGTAGCCGACCATGTGTTGAAGCGGGTCAAATCGGATTACAAGGTCGCAGGCTGGGAAGTCGAGACCTTCCTCTGCGACAGAGGTGGCGATGACTGAAGGCAAAAGCCGTCAACACTCGGGATATATGCGCGAAAAAATCACTGACGCAGGTTAAGCTCCCCTTTGCGGAACTGCTGGATGATGTCTCTTTGGTTATCATTAGAGGCAAATGTGCTTGTGCTGCCCTCCTGGCCTAACCCCGTACCAACAATATATGCACATCTTATCTTCCCTTTAAGCTCTTCCAGGTTGCTCAGGATCAATGATAGCAGAGCAGCAATCTGCCGCTGTTCCACGAAGATGATGCCTTGGAATCCTTTCCCAGGTTCTGCGCCCTCTACAGCTGTCTTGCCGGCGTCTGCATAAGACAGGAGAGTCTCCACTAATACTCGTATTTTTGGAGTACACCAATCCAGGGAGACAGGAACTGGGGTCTTCAGTGGATCTGAAGGTGGAGGGAACCACGGTGCGTAGTCGAGAATAATGCCATAAATTTCGTATGCTTCGTTAGGTAGGGAGACTTGACCCGTTGATTTTCTTGGCAAGGGTAGAAGAACGTCCTCATCCATTTCATCCTCGGGTAAGCAAGTTTGAGCAAGTGTATGAGTGAGTTGTGATTCAATTTCGGAGAAAAGGAATAAGGATGCCGCATAAGGGCCTAGATTCGCGAGCGTGGCATAGTAGCGCATTTGTATTTGTGACCAGGGTATATTGAGCAAATCCCAAATGGTGGTATCATATAGGTGCATGCATTGGAAGATAGACGGTGATGGGAATACGGCGCCTTCAATGGGAACAGGGTAAATTTTCGTGACCTAAATTAGGGATGAGGAAGAATGTGAATCCGAGTAGGAAGCATTACACACTTCGATGGGTTTGGGCGAATGATTAGCGAGTTCGGCATTGTGCTCTCGCACACCAATAATCCTTGCGTTGAGATTCTCTTCAAGCGTCAACAGGGACTTGACAGCATCCTTGGGGTTCCAAATGGGAGAGGCAGTCATACCGAATATCTTGGGGCGGTCCGACTCTGGAAGCTGAAAATATTCACGCATAATGGTGTTGTATGGGTGGTTCTTGCGGGTGTGGTGGCACTCATCAAAGATCATGAGGGAGACTCGGTCAATACCCCACAAGGAGTGCGTCACAATGTTGAGGAAGACTTGAGCTGTAGAACGAGCGGTTAGGCTGACCGCTAGTGGCATACCAGTGGCATTTGGTGATTGCAAGCTCACCAGTCATAACGAACACATCATTCTCATCAAACCTCTGCCCCCATGTTTCCCTGTCTGCAAGACCCATCTCCAGTGCGCCATGCCACTTGATGACCTTGAGAGACGTCTGCTGTGCGATAAAGTCACCCTGCTGCTCAACCAGTGAGACCTTGGGTACGAGGAAGATGATGACTTTGCGTGAAGATTGCTTGTGCGATGCAGTCCACTTGATGAGGAGCAGACTGATCAAAGTCTTCCCGGACCCAGTGCTTAGGGCAGCGATGACATTCCCTAAGGCCAAATAGCGTCTAAGTGATGCCCCGATGAAGTGATTAGAACTGACCTTGTCTTGCCTGCTCGAAAACCTCCTCTTGGTACTTCCTGGGTACGAGATCAGAGTCCATGCTCCGTGACGAGGACGGGATGCCGAATGGAAGTAAGTATAGCTGCGGGGGAAACCCCACTACTGGAGGCAAGCCTTTGACCCATGGCGCAGACACACACGTGATCGCATGCGATCGAGAATGCGATTGTCCATCTAAATCTCGCGCAGCTCATGAGCGCAGCACATTAACTTCACACCTACACCACAACCATGGCAGTCAACCCAGACGAGGACACAGAATTGTTGGTAACCAACTTTAGTGGCCAGGGTGCACCTCAACTAATCCAGTGATCCAGTAACGACGCCCTCCGCAAGCATGGTATTCTGCCACCCAAGGCACACACCCCCTTCACCTTGCCCCCACCATCACCCACTCTGTCAGATTTCCTTGATGACCTGACACCTGCAGAAATGCAGGAGCTTGCGGACACTGCAAAGGACGACGATGCAGAACGAGCGATACTTGCCCATCGCCAACAGCGGCTTGCGGAAGACGCCCAAGAAGCAAGGAAAGCTCGCTTCGGTCGTGTATACCCCATTGCACGAGATGATTACACGAGAGAGGTGACGGAAGCAAGCAGTGTTAACGAAGAAGACGGCGAGAACGAACAAGGAACTGGTGTCGTTTGCTTCTTGTATAAAGATGGGTTAGTTGCATCCCATTGTAATTAGGTGACCTGGCTTCTGATTACGCCCCAGCATTGAAAGAAGCGATATTGCAAAGATGCAAGTCCAGACTCTTGCAGCACGGCATCCGAGAACCAAATTTGTCTCCATCGTTGGGGACAAGTGCATCCCAAATCTTCCAGACAGTCGGATACCCATGTTCATCGTATACAGGAAAGGCGAGATCCGGCACCAGATGGTGTCATGGGGCGCGGATCGACTACGTAGGATTGAAGGTATGTTTCTCAACAACCGGCTTCCTTTCCGTGCTAAGCAAAACCCACATAGAATTGGAGGCTGTCCTCGTTGCATGTGGTGCGATTCTCCCACCAAAGGAGTCGCGAAACACGTCCAGAAGACGAGATAGCGATGATGAGGAAGACGACGATGAAGATTATGCTGCTGGCCGCTCGTCCCGTATGCGATCTGCTGCCACATCGACCAACGGTCGTACACAGAAAAACATAAGGCGAGGAGGAGGAGATTCAGATTCAGACTTTGATTTCGATCTGTAAGAATATATACTGTAATATTATTCCTAATACATGGGTGATGAGCACAGCAAATCAATAAATACTAGAACTGAAATATAGTGACTGTAGGAATCATCTACACAATACACTCGTTCAAAAGCAAACACGAAACTCAGGTGTTACAAAAGAAGAATCGATGTCAAGGTAGAGCTCCTTGGGCTGGATCGGGTGGTCTCTCCTCGATTGGGAGTTATTTGGTCCATAACGGTGTCTGCACCTTCAACGTGAATAAGCCACAGAAAGTTGAACGAGAGGGCAGAGACGTACACCATCTTGATATGACCATAGACTTCCTTGATTCTGCCTCGGAATTTGCAGTGGACGCACGTAAAGTCCCGCTTGTCCCAATTCTTCAGAGCCTTTTTAAGCGAGCGCGCTTCGGCTCTTGCAATCCTCTCTTTGCAAGGGGCCGTACTCAAATCCAACCACTCCCAATCTTCGTAACTATTCTCGGGCGTGTGCAGCAACGCATGGCGTACCTATGAATAGTAGTCTCGTTAGTAATGGCGCTTGGAGTCGTCGAACAAAAGGTACTGACAGCTGGAAGAAATCGCATCAGAAGCCTCCCCTTAGTAGTACGGCACCTTCGACATTCGAAAAGGTACGGAGAGCGGTGCATCTCTTGTGCGCTGACACGGTCCGGGTCCAAAAAGCCAGCAGCCCTGATGATATACCATGCTGCCCTATATGCTGTATAGTTGAACACCACCTGACGGCAGTCCCATGGTTTCTGCTGCAACACGTTAAACACTTTTTGTAGCTCTTCCTCATCTCCCGAGCTCGAAGCGGTCTGGAAATGCGAGCGCTGGTGCTCTCTGGGTAGTGCAGAGAGGCATTGATGTGCGAGGATTCGAGGGTGTTGTATGATATCTTGAGAGCAAAGCTGGCACTTGAAGAACACCACGGCCCGACCCAGGTCCTCAAGCACATTTCCCTGAAAGCATTCTCGTATGATTTCCTTCAGTTCTTCGTCCTTCCTGCGCTGGAAGTTCAGCTCGAATTCTGCAAACTGGCTATTCAGCGCTTGCCACAGGTGAAGACATGGAGAGACAGGGATATCCACTGAATGCGTGGTGGAAAACCCGTGATGATGTTCAAGTCTTCGATGCTTGCCAGTGGCGATGACTGCAGGATTTTTGAGCAAGTTGTATACCGGTGGGAACATTGCAAAGTCTGCAATGGAGGGCTGAACAAAGGGGAGGTGAGCAACTTTGTATTTATCACAATAGAAGTCCTGCAGGTCGAGCAAGAGTTCCTCAGTCTTAAGGTCGCATTGCCGACGAATAAATTGGATCATCTCTTGTGAGATATTTTCCCAACCTAGCGGAGAGTTGGATGGTATTCTCGTGTGCGTTGTTTTTATCACCCACCCTTATCATTGAGGGCCCGAGACAAATTCGCCTTTTTGTGTTTTAACACACTTTCTAAGATCCGCCGCTCAGCTAATGCACATTCCCAACCTAGATTCTGTAAACTGCAAGCCACGGTATGATGAGATGTTAGACTCACCCTCAGCTATCAGACGTCGTAGAACACTGATAGTGCATTCAGCATATGCAACGAGTGATAAATGATGTAGACATACTTTTCCCGCCGACTCTTGCGAACCTCCTCGAGTTCCGCTTTTCGTGCGTCAGCATAGGCCTGTTCGAACGCTGACAAGGCTGTCTGCAGACGATGAGCACCTTCATGTACGTATCAGGCAGAGACTCCCCACCTCAAAACTCCGACGCATAGTAGAGGCAAAAGACATCTTATCCTCCCACTGTTCTATGGATTTCGCATCTTGGGGATCCAGTTGCTGATACTCAGCTTCATAGAACTCAACTAATGGGCGATAATACCACGGAGATTTCCCTGTCATAGCATGAGCGCATGAAATTTGGCAAAGTAAGAGTAACAGACCATGCTGGACTTTGGGAAGATACTGGGACATCCTCCAAGGCATCTTCATTGAGCATTCTCTTACCTTGACGAACCTGCGGATGATCACGCTTGAGGGGTGGGGTCGCTCAAAGAAAAGGGTATAGGCACGCACAATTTAGGTATACAAGCATTGCAGCACCGGACACGAACATTCCAGAAAGTCGTTCGTACATTAGCACGCCCGCACACCTTGAGAAAGAAACGTCATATCGGGTAGTGAGGGCGTAGTTATGCCTACTTGCCTGGCAGCGATGGCCAAATACTAGAGATGCGTACCCCGGCTCGGTCATATCATCCGGGCAGGGCGGAAGCTTGTCAATATTCCTCCGCGCTTGTTCCCACAGGTGGGTAGATGATTCAGACATTAGAAACCCATGGAGCTGCTTGCTTGCTCTGGCCAGTTGTAGGAGGTCGCGGGGAGAGAGAAATTGGAGTACCTGCGCCCAACCAGAAGTCAAGGATATGCATAATGTGCGGATGCCTTTAGCACTGACCTGCTCCAATAGCTCCATAGGCAAGTCAAGCATCTCTCGTAGTTTTCCCGGCCTGCGCCGCCGAGGGCGTCCAGCAACCACTTGCAAGTTCGAAACAGACGACATAATCCTCGAGGGCAGTTGGACGCTCATTGAAAGGGAGTTGTGGTTGGAAGTTGTGTGTCGTGAGTGGTAGAGCCTTCTGAGTGTCGAGTACTGCAGAGTAGTTGAGGGTTAGGCTTGGTTGATCGAGACTGATGGAAGTGGTCCTTTATAGAGCGGACGGTCTGCTGTTGTTAACGCCCAAGATAAGCGCGATGGGTAGTCGCTTCGAGCGCATTACAGATGGCGCACCGTATTGCGCATATGGAGCAAAGCTGTCCAAGATGGTGTATGAAGAATGGCTTGGGAAAGCGCTCATCACTCTAATCAGCTATCCTGTGATATTATTTGAGGGTGGCCATAGTTTGGGTTACACGTGTAGGTGGCATGTAACAGCTCAACTGGCACCCGAGATAGTGTGCACATCACCTGAGACCGTTGAGAGCCTATTTAGGTCCACATAACCCTCTCCTAGTATCTGTGCCTGTGCTGCACGGTGTCTGTGTATAGGACAGCACACAGACAACTAGACCATAGACGTGAAATGGACCTTGGTCGGTGACCTCGAAATCCTGTTGATTGCTGTCACACATCACCGCATGTCGCAGCATGTGCATGATAATGGACCGTGTAGATGCCCCTGGGTTGCGGCGATATCTGAGGCAGCCAGCTGGTATGTGGATTTGGACGTCTGAATTGTGTCAAGCTCGCCCTCGCGACAAATCGCTGGTTTAAAGTTTGGTGCGGAGTCCGGCCTTCAAGCTTTTATAGTTGAAAACCTTTTCGTGTCAACAGTCCCACACGGCGAGAACGACCATGCTTACAGTCACATCTGCTACTAGGCAACTGGTATGTTTTGTCTGGTGCTCATAGCGAACGGATAATAACTTGTGGGAGGTAGACAAGC
The DNA here is from genome assembly GCA_000349905.1 of Volvariella volvacea V23. Taxonomy (NCBI): domain Eukaryota; kingdom Fungi; phylum Basidiomycota; class Agaricomycetes; order Agaricales; family Pluteaceae; genus Volvariella; species Volvariella volvacea. The sequence goes on along the minus strand of KB722738.1, from coordinate 263,623 downwards.
GCTGCTATCCACGCGTCTAGGCTGTCGTCGGCTATCAATGGACGGGATCTTAATTCATTATTATGGTCATAACTTTGTACCTCGTCCCGAGCACCACCACGTTGGAGAAGCCTTTGTGTCGTGGTTATGGGACGATACATCGCGAGGTTTCCAGGATCCCACAACTAACTCTCCTGAACAATAACCAGACCCCGTACCTTGTCCTTGTTCGCGCGCGTTGTCCTTCAGGACTGCCACAAACTGCCAACCAAGATTTAAAGCAACGAATGTCAGCGGCTTCGACGTCATTTTCCCTCTCGGATTGAGTTCTCCAACCCTCCCAAATTTTCGACACGTTTCCGCCACGGTGTACGTTTAATTCTCGTAATTTGCCATATCTTGAAAAACCAAGCATGATCCCTCCCATTCAACGGCCTCCCAATCTTCCTCCCTCCCCCCCTCCCTCTCACATCCTCTCCTACGCAGTCCATGACATGCCGGTGCACACTTCCGACTTCGACTTTGAGGAGGAGTTTTACGAATGCTACATAAAAACCTTGCCGAAGGACGCAGTTGTGAAGGTCGAGGGGCACAGCGAACTGTCAAGACTCGACGTGTATTTTCGGTTAATGGAGTGGCGACGCAGGATTCTCGGATGTGAGGACGAGGAGGAGGAAGCGGAGAAAGAGGTTGCGCGACATATATCCTCGGGTAGTACAATACCAGGATTGAGAAGTGAGGATCTACAGCCTGACGCAGAGACCATAACGCCGATCGCGAGAGGGACCGATTGTGAAGAACTGCACACAATACCAGATATTTACAACACAAAGGTTCGTCCTGCTTCCTGTCGTTCTGTGAGAACTCCAACGCATTGTTCCTATTCAGGACTTTGATATCCCTCCTTTGGTTCTGCAAATTCATGACTTAGTCGGCCACCGACGTCTCCAATCAGGCCAAGACGGATTCTTTTACTACGACCCCGCAATATACCGTCTCGTATACGAGATGCACCACCGAGGGATACCGTATTGGCCAGACCACCCCGCACTTCTATGCTCCGACGCGTACCAAGCGCGTGCTGTGCGCGTATATGCGCAAGTCCCCACAACTCTCAAAGTTGGCAACATGTATGAAGGACTCTACCAGTTTGTTGGAGAATGCTATCCCATGATCACCCATAAATTCCTGAATAAGGAAGACTGGCGTGCACTGGACAAAAAAGTTGGCTACCTTTTCCTTGAGTGCTTTCTTTCCCTCGGTTCTTCGCTTACTCCTGTCTTAATTATTTTTCCGCCTTGCACCTGCATCCTGTCATCCCTAGACCCGCGACTTCTTTATCACAAGGCGCGTCCAGATGCTGAAGAAAAGTGGTGTTCATGCCAAGCGGAAGCAAGTACAACGCCTTTTTAACAAGGGTGGTGTCTTCCCATTGGTTGTCCTTCGTCAAGTTCGTCGACCTCAACCCCAACCTCGATCTGCAAGTCAACCAACGACCAGAGATATCGCCGGCGGCAACATAACGCAACGCAATAATGATTACTCAACGACTACCATGCCACCTGTCATGACGGCACCAGCTTATGAAATTAATGACGACTCCCGAATTCGAGAAGAAGAGCTTGGGCTAATACCTGCCACACCAGCCCCAGAATACGCCACTGAAGAAGATATCGCGTCACCGCAGTCCGAGCTAGCGAGCCTGCTGGATACACCGTTGGAAGAAGAAGGAAGGTCCGTGGCGAGAATAGGGATAGTATATGCGAACCTACCGGAGCGGACGATGGTTTCATCCCCACATGTACATCACCATGGGTCGAAGGCTAAGGGTCACCCTGAAATGCACCATGACGAACAGGACGTAGCGTTGGTCGATCTTGATGAACCGAGAGAAGAAAGACATGAGGACAGTGGAATTGAGACGGATGCCTCGGCCGACCATGTGGATAGAGATAAGGTCGCTGCTAAGCCCCGTCCTGCGTCGCAAGGACCACAAGACCCCGATGCTGTACTCGATCACGGCCAACGTGCCAGCGAGCATGCTACAGCCGACACACGTCATCCCAGCCTCAGTCCAAAAAGTTCTAGGCTGTCTACCGAAACAATTGACCAGTTCGATCGAACTTCCCTACGAGCGCGGCGGCTGACAGATGATTCCATCGCCTGATTAGCTTCCATGTTTCGTGACGAGCAAAAGGAGACGATCACTAATGACTACGTTGACTTCCTTGAAAGTGCTTATGCCGACCGGCGGAGGAAAAAGCAGACATTCTTTCATATTGATGGGATGCTGCAGACTTGCTACGCACAGCTAAGTGGAGAAGGGGACTCTGGTCGATGGGATGAGGTTTTGTCTTCGACTCCTCCGCCTCCGAATAATATAAGTACTGAGGACGAGTTGAATAATCAAGGATTTAAGCTTGGGGTGGGCGACTCTGAGGATTTGTACGAACCAATAGAATCATTTGAAAGGTTCAAAGCAAGATATAAACCTGGGGCTAGTGATACGCACACGATTTGAACGACTTTTACGACTAACGCCATTGAAATTATGGCACGAAAACAAGTAGGTTATATCCTCAGATCGAACATCATACCCTCAACAGTCCATCTGATCGCCTACTCTTTAGGACGGATGTGAGGTTTTCTACAAATCATCAAAATCTAGGAACGACGATCTATGGACGAATTTTCTACCACCACTCTCACTCAATGATCATGCACTCTCCAACGCATCCAAGCAACGGACCATTCTATCATTCACATACTGCCATCGTCACCTCACCATATGTACTCCATTCATCTTGCATGCTTCATCCACTCATCATACTCATACATCGTACCTCTCACTCCACAAATGGGAGTTGTACTCTCCTCACATATCGCTATCGAAATGCTATGCTTTCACTCCATGAGCCAGTATATAAATAACAATAGTAGTAGTAATAATGCTTGTAATCACGCATCGCTTTTCCCCTTAAAATCTACAACCATGTCGTCCACTTGTTCTCCCGACCCCGTATAACATCTGCAACTTGCCTCGCGACAACGCGGTTTGCTTGGTTGGTGACGTGGAGTTCATTAAACCTGTATATATTACGAGTTGATCAACATTTTGAGAAAATGCAGAATTCAAGAACGCACCAGAGGTAACTATCCACGTCCGTGTCACTGACAAGCGAACAAGTGGGTTCGCCTGCCCCATCAACGGGGTAGATGCATGGATTCGCGCTGCCAGTCGTGTTGAACGGTGCAGTTCCATTGAAGTAAAGTTGGGGCCGGTCCGTCATATCCGAGAAAAGCCCATAGGAGTCGAAGATGCCTAAATGTTTCATCGCAGAGGTTAGCTGCGCGTTGACTCGAAGCAATGCAACCCTCACCGAAGTTCGCTGCTGGGTACTCTTTGGCAAGGTCTTTGATCATGAAGTTTGTGAGGGCGTTGCCGCTCCTGACGAGTTGTTCCATGGTGTAATGAAAAGCGGTAGAGTTTTTGGCGGCCAACCAGTATCTGGTTGGGTACGAGTTCAGCGCATACATTGGCGAGCGGTGAAGGGGAACCATCTACATCCAGGTATATCAGCCTAACATAAGTGGATGACCGGGAGGTGCTCACGTTCATGAACAAGAAGTTTCGCGCACCACTCTTGTACAAAGTCTTCGCCCATTCAGTCACACAAGCGGACGTGTCCACAATGGTGACACCAGGCGTTTGGTCACCAGTCAAGAGACACCCAGCACCGACATCGTTGGTGCCGATCCAAATCACATAGAGCGTCTCTCGAGGTTTGAGTTGCAGAGTGCCATTCTTTTGCAAACTTAGATACAGCGGCAATTCGTCTTCCAATACACCGGGATAGATTCGAGGTGTGAGAGCTTGTGAACAAGTTGCACCCGATTGAGCAAACCCGGAGAGTCCAACATCGGCGTAGCCTGCGGCCCAGTCTAGCCATTGTACACGGCCACCTCCGACATTCTGAACGGAGTAAGAGTCGCCAAAGGTGACAAAGTGCTTGATTTGACGCGACGAGAATGGGTTTCGGGATGAGGGTGCGGCACTCGCAGTGGTTAACAGAGCGATGCCGGAGAGAATGGACAACACAGAGGTCTGCTTCATGGTGAGCGTAGGGTAGGAGGAAAAGAAGATTTCGAGCCCGAGGAACAAGAACTCACGAAGTTTATGTCCTCTGAATCCGAAATAAAAGCGACTTGGTGGCGGGAAATACTCGGGAGTTGAGGTGTTGGGTGAACTAAAATCAGAGAAATTGTCTATAGGATGGTCCCATGACTGAGGGATCAGTTCTGCCGCTCCAATATTGATTCTGACAACAAGCTTCGATATGCGGGTTGCGGGTGACCCCCAGCAGTAAATGCAGCCTGCAGTCTTTGAAAGTGCAGGCGATATTCGTTCCGGAGTGCGAGAACGAGAACTTCATTTATGACAGACATCGGTCCGGGTTTTAGATGTAGGGCAGCCCCATGTGGAAACGAAGGACTATGGTCGGAACCAACCTCGCATCAGCGTGCCCGACATCAGGTGTTGTCGAAGGCGGGGTAAGTGGGGTAAGCGAACTCGGCGGCCATTGGGGCGTTGAAGGGTGTTTTATTTTCCCATCTCCACTGGCAGATATTTGAAGTAGAGACTTGGTATGAATTCACAACTGGCTTAGTAGTAATTAGGGCCATTACGACGCAAAGAGCATGTAAGCAAATACTCACACTCACCACTCGAAATGGCGTCCAGTTTCGTTCAATACCTTACTAGGACTTGCGGGCTTCCAATCTAGAGATGCATGCTCAGATATGTACGAAGTAAACGTTGTGTCGTGGGATGATGGTTAAGTAAAGTGAAGTGGCTATGCTACTCCAACTCGAACGCGCTTACGGTAACCACAATCATGCACATATCGGAGCTCCCCCACGATATCTTGCTTGACATCAATTATTATCTCGACTTTCCTTCCCTCCTAAACTCGAGGTTAATATGCCGTTCATTCAATGCCCTTTCATCTCCAACTGTGTTGAAAAACATCCGTATCATTCTTGGAAAGGAATCCGAACTGGAATCAGATGAAGAGATAGCTGAGCGCTTAGACCTCTGCGTCAAGTATTTCCCTGTTCAATACGTCCAGCACCTCAGCGTCACAACGCGCGGCCGTGCTACCTTCTCTGTCAAGGAAGATATAGCGTGGTCGCTATGCAAGAAGATTGAAGGAAGTGCTGCGCTTCACTCGTTGACATTAGTGTGGTCACATCCTTGGGGAAACGAGGATCCAGCCACATACTTTACCATCGAGGATTGGCAAGATAGGATCATTAAATCGGTACTCAGTTCCACTGGGGGCTTTATACGGGACCTTTCCATTCAAGCCCCTATGAATATCGACGGCCTTCCGCCAAGCCTTTTGGATGTGCAGGGTCTAAAGTCACTCAAGCTTCGGATTAACCAGTGGAAGTGCACCGGAGGACAGCATTTCCGAAGGGCAGCAGGGCACCTCTCCACGGCAGGCAAAGACGTTTGCTGTATCCACCCGTCTGTTGCGCACATCGTCGGACGTATGATCCAGCAAAACACTACTCTGGAACAACTTGAAGTCCTTCAAGGGTGTATGTCTCGACCATGGGCTGCGTTGGATACTATTGGGGACTCCTTACTTCATCTCCAACACCTCCATCTCAGCGGGTTTTCTTTCCCAGCAACAACCTCTCCCCTTTTCAATTCATTCCGACACTTGCAATCTCTATCAGTTCGCCCCAAATATTCCGATATGGTGGTTGATAACCTTTGGGCGTCACTCAAAGCAGAAAACATACGCCTCACCAAACTCCTTACCGCCCAGGTTTCAGTAGCATTCGCCGAGTACCTGGCATCCTTCTCTGGCTTAGAAGAACTGGACATTCGGTGCATCAGTAAGATTCCAGATGATATCTCTCTGCAGTTGACGCCTGCATTCTTCGATCGCGCTCTTCCAAGCCACTCCCAGTCCCTACGGAAACTCGCCGTTCACTTTGATAATGGGGCTTATCGCGTACCAGGGTGGTACTACGACCCCAGCATTTGGCTCCCTGCTCTCTCACAAATGACCGTCCTTCGATCGCTTCATGTTTATCCGCAATATCAGGAGCAATTCGCCCTCGACGATGACCCGATCCACCAGTCGTATCAGAACATCATTCACGATCTGTCCGGCCTCCGATCGTTGGAAACGCTGGAGTTACGGTGGTGTGACGAATCTTATGGAGAGGATATTGACCTTGAGGCTCAAACGTGGAACTCGGACGACTACTTTGCGCCTGCGATGAGGAAGGTTGGGTCAAAATTGGTGACCGAAACCGGGCGACCGAGGGTACTGGAGCTGAAGGGTGTTACGCTCGTAGCAACCCTGAAGGATACGGACTCTCAGTGGCAATACCTTGAGAAAACCATCGATGTTTGAAGTAATTTAGTTGAACGTATGCTATGACCAGTGATGCTTTTTCGTGTGGTCGTGGATGTCATATGTCGTGAGTAGGGTCGATGCAGAAAGAGTCGATCGCGGTTAGGTGACACATTCCGAGTCTGCTAGGTTTTATAGGGGCAACTAAAAATATTGGCGTCCTCCACTACTGCCTTGTCTCCGTTGGAGTCTTGCCCGTTCAACATACTGTGGCACTTGGTCAATGAAGGAGATTTCCAGCTGGCCGACATACTAAACCTCCGTCTTACCCCGCTCCCTCAACGCCTGGTTCACGCCATTTGTCAAATCTAGCCTTCACATCTCAGTAACAACTTGGGGTCACGGCCCATACTTCCGCACTCATAAGAACACCCAATTCATCCCTACACCCGACGCGTTCGCGCCATATATCAAGCGTTTGGAATTCGGCGTGGTCTTAAACCTCAGCGACTGTGTCGTTCAGACCCATCCTTCAATGTTGACGTGACACTCCTCCTCCGCCGTAACCCTCGTATCGAGACTATCAATTGGGAATCAGATTGCCCACCTCACTATACACCATGCCTTCAACACATATTCAACGTCACGGTCAAAGAGTTCCAACTTCGTTCTCTACGTGCCCGGGGAATCCCATTCTCCATCATGGCAGTCCCCCTCCCCTCCCCCTATCTCCAAGAACTGCACCTTCAAGCCTCGTCCAAGGCCGAAGAAGCAGATCTACTATGGAGCCATCTGGAGCGCACAAGAGTCACCCTTCGCTCACTTACCACATCCCTCTTCTCCAACGCCCTCGTCCACTACCTCTGCTCATACAGGGACAGACTCGAAACCTGCGTCATAGACATGTCCCTCCAGCGCCAACAAGCGGCAATTGTTCGCTTCCTTTCTCTGGCCCTGGGCAACCACGCTTCGTCACTTCAATGTTTGGGGTTGAAGTGTCCCGCCGTCAAGTCTCTCAGACGTGATGCCATCACACGGTCAGACAATGCGGAGCGGGACACCAGAGCAGCCGAGTTGGGGTGCACGTACCACGAGTCCCACCAACACTGGCCGGCCCCGACCTCGTTCACGAGCCTCGAATCTCGAGAGATTCGTGCCGTCGTGAATCGAGAGGGGGATGGGTGCTGCCAGGATTTGGTTGACCTGCTGGAGGAATTCCCAAAGTTGGAGGATGTGGTCGTTTCGAAGCTGGCCGTGGTGGATGGCGTTCACGGCGTGCATATGCGTGAAGGTGTGGTTACCAGTACGAGGACCGGGAGGCCAAAGGTGATTACGTTCCTTGTTAAAGACTTCTTTGGCGAGGAACGGAGGTGGCAGGTTTTTCCGAGATTGGAGGCAGAGTTGCAGCCCGAGGCTGGGGCTGGAGTCTGAAGATTGTGAAGGCGCTGCGGCTGAATTTGATTAGTTACTATCTTTATGCTCCATATAGTGTGTATTTTAGTATGGTGTATAATTTCTAATGCCTGTACGTTCCAAAATCCTGGTTCAGAAATAGCTTGTGGGGTGCGTTGAATGGCAAACGTGTACCGTTAAGTAGCTCGACAGGCTGAACATTTCGAACACTTTCATCATCCGCATCCTGGACGGCAGTCACCAAGGCGGCTATGTGAGAGGCGAACTTGGACTAACACCTGCTGCAAAATTACGATCATAATTAGATAGCTGAGGATGGTCTATTGCAAACTACGCTGACAGCAGACGAGATATGCGTAATGGACTATAATCAAGAAAAAGGAAAGCGAAAGGGGTCGACACATGGGTTCAAGGCTGGATGAGACGCGTTATGCATGCGCATATCTGCCTCTCATAGTATGAAGTCATGAAAGCTTGAGGATAATCCAACGAGGGCGGCATCTGCATGCTGCAGATCAAATTAGGCCATCAAAGTATGCCTGTGCGGATTTTGCTGGTGGTGGAGGCGAAGGAGGAGAGGCCTTGGGTATGGTTTTGGGTGAGGATGGGAGGTAATCTGCGATGATGGAGTCAAAGTCTGCAACAGGTTGGGGTGCAGAAGTTTTAGCCTTGAGCGAGTTTTGCAGCATATTTGAGACAATAAGACGACGTAATGCTGGTCCATCCAAAGCCTATCGAAGGAAGGGGCGTGAGTCATTGTCCTTATCTCATTCTCATTGTGAGGGTAACTAGTAGTTCACGAACCTTGACCTCTTCTTTCTTAGCCGCGGAAGCAGTTCCAAGTTGAGGCTTCTCGAACGCAGGCTTCTCCTTGAATGTGCCAGTAGGGCTGGATGCTTTTCCGAGGTGCGCCAAGATGTCACCCTTGGTCAGCATTCCACGAACGCCAGTTCCTTTGATACCGTCAAGGTTTGTGATGCCGTACTCAAGTATGAGTCGATGCACTGATGGGAAAAGCGGTCTGGAATGCGTTGGGAGTGACGAAGGATGGGCATGGGATGTTGCGGGTTGCGGGGAAGGTTGAGCAGGGGCTTGGGGAGCGGGTGTGGGTGGTTCCGCTGCTGCTTGGGGTTTGGGCTTTGGGGTGTCTTCTGGGGGCGCTTGGAGATTGGAGATATCATCTCCCTCTTCCGCTAGTAGAGCAATGATTTTGCCAACCGGTACATTCTTCGTTCCATCAGGAAGCTAAAGTGCGCAATGAATCACTCCTGACGAAGCCAAACGCGTCATGGATGCTTACCAAAATCTTGCCCATTACACCGTCATCCTGTGCCTCGACGTCTATGGTAGCCTTGTCTGTTTCCTATTGCGACGAAGAAATGTTGAATGAGTTGCGGAGTGGGCGATTGGTGCGCGGACAGGGTGCACATACTATTTCCAACAAGACATCCCCGGCTGAGAATGCATCGCCCTCGCGCTTTTTCCAGCTCGAGATTCCTCCCTCGGTCATGGTAGGAGACATGGCTGGCATCTCCAAATTCGTGATTGCACGGCGTACATGGGACTGGTGGATGGCTGGTGAATGGCTCGCGTCAGCATTCCATACCGGACACAAAAACGCAGAAACGCACCCCGTCGTTGAGCCAGTCTAGCTAGCAGACGGGAGGAGGATGCCAATGAGGACATGGAGCCGGCGTAGGGAGCAAGTTGGATCACTTTGAATTTTGTGAGCGGTAAGAGACGGCAAAATGGGAATGTGCGATCACGTGACTATTTGTGCCTTATAGTGGAGTGAAGCTTATTCCCCTTCCAGCTACTCTCCGCAGGCGTCTCCAATTCCCTGCTTTCCCTGGGACCTGCTCCACCTCGTCTTCATGCGCACATCTCACTAGATTCTCCCTCAAATCCCCTACGTTTTGACACCAATATTGCCCCTTCTCGCCAACAACCCAGCGCCGACCATCTGCCCCACTTCAATTGACGCCAGACTGTCTGGTTCAGGAGCAGCAATCACCGAGGCCAGCAAATGTTCTCCTATGCATCCTATGCCCTGCGCCGTGTAAGGTCCATCGGACAAGCTTGGTTTCTCCGCTTCGGTCTGTAAGTACTGGCGCTCGTCCCTGTTTTCAATTTGCTGCTTTCCCTGACGCATTTATCAACCATAATTCTTGACATATGCTCCATGCAGCCACTGCGCAACCCATCAGATTCGTGTCATCCTGATCTCTGGTGTCGTCATCACATCGCTATCATATCCAGCCCTCGCCCTGTACTCTTCATCACAACCAAAATCTCTCTCATTCATCGACTCCTTTATCCCACCGCAGACCCTAACGGGCCTCAACGCCCAGGACGATCTCGACAACCTATGGTCTATCCACAATACACTCCGTGTCCACGAGGACGCCGTCTCACGAGCTAAATGCGGTGTTGGCCGGAGAGCTTTACGTGTGGAACGCGTTTTCATCCAAAGTCCAATAATAGACGACGACGATAGCGCTCTAAATCACCGCATATTGCTTTCCACTCTTCAGCTCGAGAAGAAGATCGAATCCGCCCTATCAACCTCAGAACCTTGCCTGCGAGCTCCCGAAGGTCATTGTCTGGTTCTTTCTCCTCTGCTCTTCTGGAACTATGACGCTGAAGCACTATCCTCCGACCCTAACATTCTCGACACTCTAAGCCTCTCGAGCAATGTGACCATCAATGGCATTCCCATTACCCCCCAAATGGTACTCGCGGGAAGGGGCTCAACCGAACATGTGGCTGGATCCAAATTCGACTACGCTACTTTCCTATCCCTCACCTACTTCTTTCCACAATCCGACTGTATTGGCAATGTAGAACACTCGTCATGGCTCCAGACACTACAGGAGGCTGCAGAGCCACACTCAGTACTGGCGTTCGTCGACGAAGAACCTACTCTCATCGCACTTGAGGTAAGTCTCCCACACACACCGTTTCAAGCCAATGCTGTTCTATTGGAAATGCTGATGATATCTCTTCCTTTTCTAGTACAACCCAAGTCAATCCAAACGAGATAGTTGGTCCCCAATATCAGCTTTCCTATACGTCGCCTATGCTGGTTTCTTCGCGTATCTCAGTTGGTCGATGCGCTATATGGACAAAGTTCATTCTAGGGTGGGAGTGACCTTCACGGCCTTGGTGGAAATAGCGGCCAGTACTGTGACAAGCCTGAGCGTGTGCGCATTGGTCGGATTCAAGGTTACAATGGTGCCCTGGTATGACGTACTTCTTTTCTTGATCTCAAGTCCTGTACGCGTGGTAGCGCTCACACGCCCGGTGATTTAGGGAATTATTACCAATTGTGATAGTCTTCGTCGGGGCGGAGAACATGTTCAACCTCGTAAGTCTACCCATAGTACGAGCTGTAGATATCTCATGTTCGGCGTCGCAGGTGGATGCAGTTGGCAAGACCCATGTCACCCTCTCAGTGAAGCAGCGCATCGCTGAAGGCCTTAGCTATGCTGGAACGTCTAACACACTCAAAGTTGTGTGCTACAACATCATCCTTGGAATAATCGCGGTATTTTCGGTCGGGGCAATCAAACAGTTTTGTACATTCGCCATTGTGGTATTGGTCGCCCATTGGTTTTTGGCTCATACTTTCTTCATTGCTGTATTATCTATCGATATTCAACGCCTGGAGGTGGGTCATCTCTGTACTATTCGTGTGTATCTGATGTCAATATATGCGCATATAGCTCGACGAATTGCTAAGACAAAACTCGGATCTAGCACCTGCAGTACCACGCCCTTCTAAAGAGACAAACACCAAACCTCCCAAGTCACGATGGCGCCGGCTAGTTGTCGCCACACAGAACCTTCTCAAGAGTCGAGCCACTGCCAATCTAAGCCTCCTCATGCTCCTGGCTATAACAGCCACGCTGTACTACACCACATATACCGCATCATCATCTGAACACATCTTACCGCACGACCGCCATCCCGGTTCACATCATATTCGAAGTGGCCTTGCTCGGACTAAGACGAGTTCGGGTCACAAGGCGGTCCCTACTTCGTTTGGAGCTGTATCCCGACCAAAGTCAAGTAACGCCACACAGATCATAGGAGACAAGCCCCCATCTATGCTCTTATGGGAGACTCTCAATCCAAACCAAGCGCCACTGCTTCACGTCCGATTGGAGATGCCTACCGTCATCACCTTGAACCTAGATGTAGATGAGAGCGGTCATCAAGACCACCCTGCAGGTGCTCATCACGAACGATACCCTTTCCACTCCCGAGACAAGTCCACGATGCGGAGAACCTGGCAACTGCTCGAGTGGTTCTTCAAGGTCATGGTTCTCCCTATTGGAGCTACCACTCTCGCTCTATGGGGTCTGTGTCTCTATCTGTTAAAAGATGCAGATCTACTGGAGGCCCAAAGGAACAAGCCGGAGAAGGGGGACGACTTGAACGCAGGTTCTGTGAACGGCAAGTCGGGCAAGGGTCTGGGCAAACGACGAAGTGGGCTTTTACGATCTGGAGAGAATGACGATGACGACGAAGTCGCGGTTAAGAATGTGGTATTTGAGACGTTGCCAAGGGTGTTGAATTGTGACGTTGAATGGATGAAGAGTAGTCGAGATGGGAAAGTGATGGTTTGTGTTGGTGTTGATGACGAGGTCGTGCTTTGGAAAGAGGAGAGCAGAGTAAAGGATAAGGGAAAGAGGAAGGGGAGCTATGTTACCGTCAATGTTGCTGATGAGATTCTTGGGGTTGGGTCGTCGAGGATGGGTTGGTCGAGGACGTTCGCTTCTCCAAGAACACCGACGCAGAGCACGAACCCTGCATTTGGGAAAGTCACGTTGACTGCTTTGGCTATCGATGGCAGTGGGAAGTACTTTGCGGTAGGCACAAAGAGTGGAGTTGTGGTGGTTTGGGAAGTGGATGGGGTTGGTGTGAGGCCTATTGGATATTGCAGCGGCCCTGCGGGGGTGTTGGACATCCAGTTTGGTTCAACATCGCCTACGAGTGGTAACAACAGTCTCAACGCTAGCCCGAGCAAAGCGCCACCTGCAGCATCTCAAAGCAAGCAATCCACTACAGCACCTTGGATCGTGGTTGGCTATGACGACGGTCAAGTGATCAAGTGGAAGGAATTTGTAGAAGGGTTCGTGCCGAGAGATGAGGAAATTCGACCATCTTCTGAGGAAGCGGACGTTCAGAGTTCGCATCTCCTACGCGTCTTCCAGGATGATCGGATATTGGTGGCGTTTTGCATGAAGGACGGAAGTGTTGAGTTGGTCGATGTCCAAGCTTCAGACCCCCTGCTCCTCATGGACGTGGTTATACGCCCAACACCATCGATACCCACGCCCTCGTCCTCATCGAATACGCTTGATCCCATCACTCATCTCCATGCGTGCCGAGCAGAGATCAATGGATCTATGCGCCTCATCCTTACTCTTGCGACGTCAAAAGGCTTACTTTCGGTTTGGGATATCCACCCAGGCGCATCCAGCGAATGCATCACACAACTATACATTGAAGACTCATCCGCCATCCCCTCTGCATCCTCGCTGACCTCTCTCCTCAAGAACAACAATAGAATACGACAAATCCGAGTTACACCCGTATCTTGCGAAGCATGCCGAACATGCGGTGAAATGCCAAACGAGAGTCTAGCCATCGCAGTCGAGGGCACGGACAGTGTCGTCCAATGTTGGAGAATTGTCGTGTGGAGCGACGAGAGCTTGTTGATGATGAAGAGAAGGTGCGAATGTTACGATGCTGGAAACGTCGCCGCTGCTACTGCCGCAGGGATGGGGATAGGGATGTCTAGTATGGGGATGGCGGTGAGACATGGAATGGTGGTTGGGACGACGCACGAGAGGTCGAGGAGTAACAGCGCGAATGGGTCGCCTTTGATACCGAGAATGAGATTGGTATCTGGGTCGGCCACTGCTGCTATCCAAGCGTCGTCGAGTCCGGGCGTCATTTCTGCCTCGTCTACTTCCTCTGCTAGTGGACCCGCGTCGTACCCCATCTCGGGACATGGTGTGCATTCAAGGAGAGCGACGGAGAAGGAGGGTGGGAGGAGGTCGTTTGAGAATATGTTGAATATACCTCCTCCTTTTGCTGGGGCTGAGGATGGGTCCGAGTTGGGCTTGTCGTCAGCGTCGACGTCTATTTGGAAGCGCGCCACGTTGAGTTGTGTGATGATGGCGGAGGTTGAGCGAGGTGGATGGGACGTGAGTAGAGGGAGAGTGATTGGGATAAGTAGGAGATCCAGTGGGTCGAGTAAGAGGGACGGTGCTTTCAGCTCGCACGGAAACGCCAGCCGTAGTGGTGGAGGCACACAGCGAAGTGGAATAGGGTTGACTCAAGCGACGTTGGAGCGGTGGGAGTTGTGGAGTTTCGACCCTTCTACAACTGTGCTGGAGAGATCCGTTTTGGCGGGACTGGTTCCTCGCAGGGAGAAGAATCAACTACAGCAGAAGCAACAGAGACAACAGCAGGGTCAAGATGAAGATATAATGGGGCGGCTGAGTATATCATCAAACACCTCTACTTCGTCCGCGCTCTCGAATTCTTCGATGTTGTCGAGTATGACGAGCAAGAGTGGGATGAGTACTTCGACTAGCTCGACGCACTGGAGCGTCAGGGAGAGAGAAGTGCCGCGGTTGCCGTTTACCAGAGTCTCACCAGTGCTGACGACGCCCAGTTGTGCATTGGTCGGCTTTGGGAATACCATTGGGGTATTCGAGTTTGATCAGCCCAACTCGTAGTACTTCATGCTGTCGTTCGTCTTTTGCTTTGTTGCTTTCGATCCATCTTCCTCTTCCTCTTTCTCAGTGGATTTCTCTTTTGCTTGAATTTTTTTTATCTCTACATCTTATCATCTCAAGCTCTTTTGGATACCGAATGTTATCATTAGCGCATTGATTGACTTAAGCTTGCATGCATACTGACCATATTTTGATCTACATACTTTTTGTTTGCTCTCTCTCTCTCCCGTGAATCTATACTGCTTACTCCTCTGGAATGTACAATACAGCCCGCCTTGAATACGTACTCTAAACAACTGATCGAAATAAGTAGGCTTTGACCCCCCGCTATGCACAGTAGACGGATGTTAGATAGGCTTTGTATTGGAATAGGACTTCTATTTCATCGAGATCTCAAGCGTGTCGAACTTGACGTTTACAGTGACTCGATGTTTGGTAACTCGTTTGGTAAATTACTGAATATCATTGGCACGCGCCGGTTCGACTTTTAGCTCAGGACACCTGGTACCCAAAACGTCAACTTGAACAAGATTCAGATGCACCTATTTGATATTGAATATCACTTTGGAATATTGGGCGCTGAATTGCCATTCAGTATACTCCGTACCCCATTTTACGAAAGTGATGCCTGCGTCCGCAAAAGTGGTTAGCTTCTGCTTGGCACACAACTCATTCCAATCCTACAAAGTAGAGAGTAAAACGACATTTTGGATCGTGCTAGACGAACTGGTAAGCGGCGTTTACTATGGCTACGTATCATGTAAACCAAAACCTGCATGGAATGATCAAAACATATGTACCCAGCCAAGCCACAACTGTGATCACCCTGGTCTCCTAAATGACACTCCGTCACTCCATAAGTGGGTTCATTTCCGATAATATGATTTCAGGGTTTCGATAAAGTTTTGTTAAACTGTTTTTGTAATGTATCCTTCCGAGGGAGTGCAGTACGACTCGACGGGGGATCAGAATACGCATGAAGTATGTAACAAGCAGGCCAGCCCAAGACATAATTAAGTTCCTTCCGTATGTAGAATTCTAGAAATTCCAGTGAGGGCACAGTGTTGACCTGACTTGTAATTGGTGGCACAGTGATCCCCAAATCTCATTTCCCCCCTCTCCGTAGTGTCTTCCCCCTCCCTCCCCCACACCGTCTCTTTCTCGAAACTTCATCACAGCTTCGGTGCCTCGGTCACCGGCCCATTTTGCTTGCTTTGGTCAAGCCATACTGTATCGTTGATTTAGAGATCCCCTCCATCCACCCTATTTCATTCATATTTCCAGAGTCCGTGTCGCGTTTTTTCTTCGCTTCGCTGAAGTTCTACTTTGCCAAGACTCGTTCGTCGACCACCAGTTCCTGTCTCCTGCAATTTTTTTTTCAAGAGGAACCCCATACCATCGAGATACGGATCGAGATATTCACACCTCCACGGTCGAATACAGTCCACTTCCCCGTGTACCAGCCACCAGGCGCACGTCCAGAAAATCAGATTTCATCGTACCACCCAACACCAACGCCATCCAGGTCCCACAACCCCTCAAACTTCATGGAACTCTTCCTCGTTCCAAACGACATTGAAAACACCGTCCTTGTTGCAGAGTTCAAGGACCCCGGACCTAGTAATAGTCGCACCATGACCACTCCCATCAATCTGAACCATGGAAATTTTCAAGATGACATTGGTGGCTACGTTCACCCTCGCGGTCATCGTCATCCATATGCACATGCGTGTCCTCCTAGTCGTCACGGTGTTCATGGTCCAGGCCAGCACGACGGCGTTTACTATGACCCCTACAATTATTCACCAAACACCGGCTACCACTGGCATGATCACACGAACGACGACGCCTCCAGTAGTGATAGCGAAGGCACAATTCCAGTTGGACTATACCAAATCGGAACCACGAAAATTCTTGACGGAATTCGAACGTCGCGTATTCAACGACTCGGTCCGGTCGCGCAAACGAAACAAGAGAGTGTGATTGCGGAAATTCAATGGAAGACCTGGGGTACCCCGACGACTGTTAAGAGTGCCCATATTAGTCGTGTGCACCGAAGCGATTACCATAGTTTGAGGATCGCCAATCGTAAGGGTCGTGCAGTTGGGGGTGGCGGTGACCGTAATGGTGATGGTGACAGTGGCGAAGATACGAGTAATGCTGGGCTTGGGAGAGGGTGGACGGGCAGTCGCAAAAGTGGTGGAGGAAATGTTCCGCGAACAAAGTGGAAAGGCAAGGCTAGGGCTGGCCCCATTCGGGATGTTGAGAAGGTCAAGGCAAGCGTGATCCTCTACAACAAATCCAAGTTCAGTTCGTAAGTCCTTTGATTCGACTCGCGTAGTGAAACCCCCAGTAGCTAGTAGGGAAGACCGGCCTCGGCCTCATGTGTCCCGCTCTAGCTCGCAACATTCAATGAGCAATGGGCACATGTACTTCATAGGGCTGATACTCACTCATTCAAAGTTCCAACTCCCGTTACTTCATCGGTGACGATGGACACGAGTACCGCTGGAAAATGCTCCGCAGTGCAGGATGCGTAGTAAGTTCCATACAATAGCACATTCGACCGATCTCCCCAAACTGTTAACCATCGTTCCTACACAAAGCTGACTCGCACGGATACCGGGGAAGAAATGGCTCGCTACACCTACGTCGTCATATCCGAAGGCCTATTCGCTGGAGAACGGAAAACGGTGTTACGCATTCTTCCTAACTGTAGCCTCGACCTCGACCTGCTTGTTTTGACGTTCGTCCTGATGGAGAAGAAACGAAGAGACGGACTCGGAGACCAGACAAAGCAAGGACCTCACGACGAGGAAGTACAAGGAGATGGTGGTGGTTCTGGTGGCGAAGCGTAGAAGAACCAATCCCGAACCTGCGTTAAACACATTAAGGTTGCACTTCCATTCAGCGCTGGAGATGGGCCATCCAAGGACGTATAAGGCGTTGATAATCCTCTAGATTCTGAAATAATTGAGCAACGATATATGACATAGCATAGCATAATGATACAGAACGCAACTACTCAGTCATGACGCGCCAGTGGTTCGATCTGTGCAGCAACAACGCAAATTCATTGCACGAGTGCCAATATTCTGTTATAGTCCTCCCGAACACTCTGGAAAGTCTCTTCAAGTTTCTCGTGCTTTTCTTCCTTTTCAAGTTGAACAAGGACCTCCTGAAAAATGGGTGAGGACAAGGGAGGTAGACGATTAATAAGACACATACAAAGTTAAATCGGTATAAGCGCTCTTTCACTTGAAGTCGGTAGGCGCGCATAGCACGTATATCTCCTGGATCAAGCCGAGATAGAATGATCATCTCTATTAATCGGTGGAATTGTCGCTGTAACAGCTTGAGAAGGTTGCCATTAGTAACCTGAGGAGCAACTTACTCCTGCAATCTTCAAATCTTTCCGCCATTTCTCTACCCAGGCCTTGTCAGTCGGCGGTCCCAGCTTTCCCTTTGTTTTGAGGGCAGCACCTCCCCTTCCGCTTCGACCACCCTTACCGACGCCTCCAACACGTCCTCCGCCATGCGACACTGTCCCAGAACCAAAACCTTCTTCCAAGAATTTTTCGTTAGCAAATAGCATTTGTAGGTCGTTTTTGTCGCGCAAGTCTTCGAATG
This sequence comes from Volvariella volvacea V23, assembly GCA_000349905.1. Taxonomy (NCBI): domain Eukaryota; kingdom Fungi; phylum Basidiomycota; class Agaricomycetes; order Agaricales; family Pluteaceae; genus Volvariella; species Volvariella volvacea. The sequence continues at coordinate 245,472 of KB722738.1, read as the reverse complement.
CTTCGGCAGGATCTTCGACGGTCAGTTCGGCGACTGAGGGTTGAGTTACAATATATTGATAGATTGCCCGATAGAGTTCGGCTGCATAACATTAGTTGAATACAAAGCAACTTGGACCTGGATGAATAGACTCACATCCATGTCCAGCGCGTTGGTATGGTGGCAGAATAACAAATTGACTGAGGAACCACCAGTGGTGAGGGAAGAAGCAAAGCAGAGGCGTAGACTTACCTCAATCGAAGCCGCACTTTCTCTGGGAAATGGTAGAAGGGGTATAAAGAAGAGTATCCGACAAAGTGATATGTTGGTGTAAATGGCGCTGTCCGTCTCTTGCGCTTCTCGTAGCTGGGCATATGTGAGCTTGGGTGAGGTGAAGCGAGCATGCACTTACAGGACTACAAATTCCCATGTATCCTCGTCCTCGTTGATGTATGAACCCCCCTCTATGTAAAGCAAAATGAAGATCTGCATACGTCTGTGGTACTCTCTAAACCCAGGGGTGTTCCATGTCGTCTAGTGGCAATGAGGGATAGCGATGCCAAGATACGGGCAAACTTACGTGATATACTTCATACACAATGGCATCCTCGCTCTCTGAGTCCAGTAATTGGCTGCTGCTTTTCTCCTTTCCTTTTCCTTTTTCCAAGGCCAGTGGCGACGGTCGTGTATAGGAGTAAATTAACTGTCCTGCTGGTCGAAAGTTGGTGGCATCCTCTTCGACGCATGCAAGGAATTCAGATTCCTCGGTGAAATACCCTGTATAAGCGCGCATATATTCAACGAAAGTTCCAACGCGTGGCCGAAGGAAATATACCTTCCGGGATGAACTGAGAAAGAATATCCTCTACATCATCTACCGTCGTCGTTGCCTCTAGCTTTTCAGAGTATTGAATGGAGAGATACTGCTTCAGTGACCCCGACGTGAACTTGAGCTAAAAAGCCATAAAAACTGTTAACCCGCGCGTATGTTCCAGTTGAATGGCGGGTACTTACATCTATGACTAAATCGTTATAACCGTATATTTTCTCGTCCTCTCCATAAATCTGGCCGCAGACACCTTGATTAGGACGCTCCCCTGAGGATGCGACGCGTAACTCACAGGATATGTAAATGTCGGGTGAAAGTTGACGAAGGACTCTGACTCCGCCAAGGCCTTTTCATCGTCGGATGCCCGCACTATAACGCGTCAGCATAAGGATTAGAAGGGCAACAGAGGGAGCCATGCGCACCCAGAGACAATGTGAGCGCGTCGTTTGAATTGGACGTCCAGTCCGACATGGTTGGTGTTGCGAACAGTGTGGGGTGGGTAAGGTTAGGGTCAATTCAAGAGCGGTGTTTCCATAAAAGGCAGGTGAGGTCATGGCAAGAGTAGCTCTCATTCGCTGGGTGAGAGTAGCGGTGTGCTTGAACGTCGGGCGTGGAAGTGATGGGCCCGGCCGGAACATCTTCAGTCCGTCCCTCTCGCAGCCCTGCTTAAATACCCCACCATTTCCCCACATCCTCCTCTCATCTTTATTCCATCCTTTGTAAACCCCATGCTCGTCGCCGCCCATCTGCGCAGGACGCGTTTGTCCACCACCGCACTCTCTTTACGGTTCTTTGCTCCTGCAGCCAGGCATTATAGCGTTGCCAAAGATATCCAATCATCGAGTAAATCTAAAGTATGGTCATCCGTGGATGAAGCGATCCAGGACGTCAAATCAGGAGATGTGTTGATGTGCGGTGGTAAGTGGTCGTGTTCCCGATTCGGTCACTATTCCTCACAATTCATTTAGGATTCGGATTGGCCGGTATTCCTGGTCAGTATTGATCACGCGAGCAATATCAACTGTTGTTAAGCTTTCTCCAAGATACCCTGCTGGCTGCATTGGCCAATAGGAAGGACGTCAAGAATTTGGTTGGTGTATCAAATAATGCTGGTGCCGGCGATTCGGGATTGGGTGAGTTTGCACTTTTTTAGCCATGTTGTGTGTGCTCAATGCACTGGCAGGCAAACTACTTAATTCTGAGCAGCTGGATAAGGTCGTTGCATCCTATCCTGGCGGGTAGGTGCAGCGAGGTACTCTACTAGATCCGCGTTGACCCATATATACATTCTCGCCACAGAAACAAAAAGTTTGAAGCTATGTACTTGAACGGCGATATTTCACTGGAACTCGTACCACAAGGAACATTAGTAGAGCGTATCCGTGCACATGCTGCTGGAATTCCGGCATTCTATACCCCCACTGGCGCATCAACCGCTGTGGAACACGGGAGCATTCCACTCAGGTACAATCCTGGTGGTTTGACCAATGGTATCGCTATTCCGGGTATCAAGAAGCAAGCATCCGAGATCAACGGTCGTCGTTACATTCTCGAGCCTGCCATTCCCGGTGATGTTGCTTTCATTCGTGCTTGGAAAGTTGATGAAGTGGGCAACTGCGTTTTCCGGTGAGCCGTGTGGTGCATTCCTTGGATGTATCTAATATATGCGCAGTTATACCTCCCAAAACTTCAATACTGCCATGGCCAAGAACGCAAAACTAACGATTGTCGAGGTTGGTGACTAAAGTTTGAGGGACCTGTGAATTCTCTCATTCCCTCCTTCCATAGGCCGAACAAATAGTACCGGTTGGCTCAATATCACCCAACGCCATCCACCTTCCCGGCATCTATGTCGATCGTATTGTTCAAGCAACCTCCGAGAAACAAATCGAATTCGTTACTCTGGCCCCAACCGGCGAATCAAGCCAAGAACTATCACCCGAAAAGGCCGCTGCTCAGGCCATTCGCCACCGCATTGCTAAACGAGCTGCAAAGGAGATCAAGGACGGCTACTACGTCAACTTGGGTATCGGTATGCCAACCCTAGTACCGGAGCACCTTGCGCCCGGTGTGAGAGTGTGGCTGCAGAGCGAGAATGGTATTCTCGGAATGGGTCCATACCCAACACAGAAGCAATTGGATGCGTAGGTTTCCAAGCTATGCTTATCCTTAGCGTCGAATAACCAGGTTATAGCGATCTGATCAATGCGGGTAAAGAAACAGTCACCCTAGTACCTGGTGCCTCTGTATTCGGTGTGTACACATTTGCAATTTTGTTCGCATATAGCTCATACCCTATCCCAGATTCAAACGAATCCTTCTCTATGATTCGTGGTGGCCACATTGACGTCGCAATTCTTGGTGTAAGTAACTTTGCTTTTCAGGAGAATTTGGAATCTTAGACCCCTCTTTTTAGGCAATGGAAGTCTCTCAAGCCGGTGACATCGCCAACTTTATGATTCCAGGAAAGATGGTTAAGGGTATATCACTTTGCCACACTCCCTCAGCACAAATTTAACTTCTTTTCATCGTTGAATAGGCATCGGCGGCGCCATGGATCTCGTCTCTAACCCCGACAAAACTAGAGTCATTGCCGTCATGGAGCACACCGCCAAGGGCGGGAAGCCCAAGATCTTAAATGAATGTGCCCTCCCTCTAACCGGCGCGCGTACCGTCAGCCAAATTATCACAGAACTCTGTGTGTTCAATGTCGATAGGGTGAATGGAGAGCTGGAATTGATCGATCTAGCGGAAGGTGTGACAGTTGAGGAGGTTCAAGCAAAGACGGCCTGTGAGTTCAAGGTGAGGAGTAATCTCGGGAGATTGTGAATATAGTGGGGTGGGCATCGCTGCTTGATTATGGTTTATGACTCTGTATGTATATATCCCTACTCGGTTTTCGTCTTATCATTTATCCAATTACCCTATAAGAAGTTGAAGTACATAGGAAGGATCACGGTATACATCGTCCTACAACATCTCCGGCACCTGAGAGAGTGAGAGGCTTTCGGGTCATGTGCAAGCACGTTGACTTTGAATACGCAAGATCAGCAAATTCAGTTTTGCATTAGTCTGAATCATCGTCATCAAGCGCTTGGTACCACATGAGCCAGAGCTGTCCTATCTCTTGAAGCACGTTCAATAGCCTGGCACGCATTGCTATTTCAATGCGCTCGTTGAGAGAGGTGGTCTTCTGGTCATCACCACCAGTTAGCGAGGGAAAGATCCACAGATAGTCGGCATCATTTCGAGAATCCTTTGGTGGTATGGGAATAAGAGGTCGCATCGTTCCTCGGACACACTCATTGTATATTTGAGCATAAGTGTTGCATAGGAAGCAAGATGCGCATTCTAGAGACGCCACATAGAGTTGATCTTGAGTCTCCAATGGTAGGTCGACATTGGCTATGTACGAGATGAGGGCGCATTTGCTGTGGATGAACTGTTTATCCAAGTTAATTTCGAGAACGTCAGTGTCATCGACACCGAACTTTCGGGTGGTTGACTTTGAGTATTTCAAAGAAGTCCGCTAGTGTTACCTTTCCCTTAGGGAAGACGTCGTTGATGAGACCTGAGATGACCTCAACGCGGATAGGAACGACGCAGGGAATGCTGGTAATGCTAGATATGGGAACACATGCCAATGAGCATTGTTTGAACACCTGTTTTGCACTTTGTGATTGTACTAGCTCGATGAGGCGCTGGACGTCATCAAAGACTTTGAAAGTGCGGTTCAACTCTCTCTCGAGGATGTAATCCTCTAAAGAAAACGATTTAGGGCCTGACGATCGCGAAAGTAGCAAATGAAACTCACTTAGATCATTATTGCTCGCTCTCCAGTTGTCGGCAGCAACTGATAAAGCCTTGCACGCTGCAAGTTTGATACTATCACTGGGTCCCGAGTTGAATTCTAGCAGAAGCCTCTCAACCTCGAGAAGTTCTTGAAACAGTGTCTTGATACTTTCGCGGTTTTCGTGACTTAAACTACGGAATTCGGTATAAGGTTGTACTACTGACATTAATCCACGCTGATCGAATTGGTTTTTCCACTTGTCAAAACCGTGCATGAGGCATTGTAGCCAAAGCTCCTGGCGAATGATGTGTTGGCGATCCTCGTCGCTATCTGTAGTGAGTGTTTTTAATTTGTCCAGGATGCCTGTAAGGTGTATATTGACGTCGATAAGAGCATCGGCGCGGTAAATGACGTGCAGTATCGGGGTAGATTGAGAGTCGTAGGTCAGCGCCACAGAGAACGCCTCATCTGGAGCTCCGCTGTTGCAAAGCCTGGATAAAACATCCAGCACCCTATCTATTCGAGTTTTACCCGGGCCGGAAATGCTCCTGTGCTGAACCCCAGCACTATCATCAGCAGGTGATGTGTCAACATCTGAGCCACTGCCACTGGCTGTATTAGTGGGTGCCAATCTCGGAGGCTGGACCTCGCATTCGCTCGGCTGCCAATCTTTCGAGATGGCCGCGGGCCAGAAGACCGTATTCAGCGTGGCTAGTTCACCAATAGATGCAACTGTGCTCATGAATGTTGCTAAGAGGCTGAATAAGGGGCTTGATTGAGATAGGGAATTCAAGTTAGTTGAGAAGCTAATGGAAAACCCAAATAGGAAACTGGCTTAAGCATACTTTTCGTCACGGTGTTTCGCGAACGAAGCCACTGTAACAAGGGTGTTGAACGTTGAACAACGAAAGTACACGAGTGAGTGGACAGGTGTACGTTCCACCAGTAGCGATTGGGATTGTCGGGGTCTAAGAAAGAATTAAATAAATGGATATGAGAAGTGATGACACGCATATATGCATATATTATCAGGGCATACCAAGAGCACTTCGTTAATAACCCTCATTTGATCTGCAGTGAGCCCGTCTAATTCCACTTGGATTCTAGCGGCATCGTATGTAAACCCTATGACACATGCTTCTGCGTGAATCTCCGGTTCCTTTGCACATTTGGAAAATAGATCCAGCAAAAATTTGGTTGCATCATCACGCTCGCTCTCCCTTAGGTGATCCAAGATACGAGCTCTCAGTTCATGGAACTATGCCTCAAGTCCGTCTGTGGTGAGGCTCCAGGGGTCATGCAAAGGGATGACGTGGGCTTGAAGTGGTCGAGGGACTATGCCCGGGTTTGAGAGGCTTCGAACGGCTCTGGCCCAGGCAATGGCGGAGCTGAAGTATCTCACAATGTGATCTGCTACCGTTTCCTCTGGGTGTAAAATGCTCCCAATGATGTCTAGAGACCTTAATAGTTAGATTTTGAATACGAGGAAAGGCCATGAATTGACCATACCAGTCCTTGCTTCGCTGAATACTTTATCATTGGAGCGCGCTGGGTCGTTCCTGTCTAGATTAAGTTGGTGGGGAACACCACGGAATTGACCATTGCGTCCGACCAATTCCTGCACAATCGATTTTAGTGTACACAGAATCAATATCCTCCGTGCATAGGGTCGTATCTCGCAAGCGCCTGTTCAAGGGAATATCAACAAACAAGTGCTCCAAGAGCATCGCTTCTAGGAAAGGCAAGAAGGAGATCATCGCCACTGCAGCGCCGCCAATACCCTTCGTAGATGGAGGGAGTTTGGGCGCCAGCTCGCCTTGCATATTTCTCTCCATAAGCGCATTCATAATCTTTTCCTGGGACGCCATGAAAGCGTCTACCCAAGTCATCACATCATCTCGGTTGAACGCGATATATAGCGTGTTCGCCTTCAACGTTCGTCGCCTTGATGCCGTACGTTTCAAGTATTTCAGATGCTTCACCTGACCGGACACGTAGCTTCCAAGGAAATTCAGCTCTTGGTTTCCATTTGTTCCTGATAATTCTTTCCTTCAACAGCGTTAACAGATGGGTCTTCCATAACTGGCTAGCTAGACTGAGCCGAAAGACAAATTTGGGATATGCAAGGTTGAGGACATGGTCTAAAAACTCGAAGAGGTCGTTGCCCTTTAATTCGCCACGTTAATGCGTGTTTAGAATGGCAAAAGTGTCTTCGTAAAGAGTTGCCACCCTGGCGTTCACAAGTGTGCAATTTATTAAGCAGATCATACTAAGTTCACTCACGTTCTAGATTTCAGTTTAGTTAAGAGGTCACGGACATTCTCTTTCTGTGTTATTCTGTGCATTGTGAACGCTGACGGCGTTGAGCTGTTGGTTGTGCCAGTGCACTGAGTTTCAAAAATCAATACATCCGAATAATCCGTCTGTGGCCTTGTGCTCGCAGTTATGGCAACAGATCGGTCGTCTTGAGGTCGTTAGAGTCTTAAACCAAGACATCGCCAAAACGTACCGATATTCAAAAGTGTTGCAACCTGATCCAATGCGCTTAGAGTCTCGTCAGTCTGCCTTTTAGCACTGGCAGGAAGCTTTCTGTGCGACATCATTTTGTAGTAAGCCAGCAGAGAGGTCGCTAAATAAATCGAGGCAGATATGTTCTGTCTTTTATGACGAAAGTCTTGAGGGTCGGTAAGAATGAGTTGTAGGATGCACTCAGGGTTGACATATAATTTGAACTCCGATACCCCAATATGCTCTTCAAAAGTCCAGCTCTAGATGGTAGCTCTGACTGCGTGAAAATGAACGAGTGCATTGGATTGCTCAGACGCCGAAAAAAAATGTTTATACACATAAAAAAACGAAACAGGTGTCCTCTTTCTAGGATGACAAAACCCCAGCCACTCTCTCGACCTTCAAGCTCCCACCATCAGAACATCGTCCTCGGCTCAGGAGAACCAACCCTCGAAAACTCCCACTCTGACGCTCTGCCTGACTCCCAATCCGATATCGAAGGAGGCGACAAAGGCGCCGGAGACGACAACACCGACGCAGATCGACTCGCTCTCCCACTCGGAGGAGCAAAACTGCCAACCTCGATCCAGGGGTCGAATTCCGCGTCTTGTGGAGGAGAAAAGTACGGCATGTCGGTCACAGTGTGAGCGTTCCTGCGGGAGAGGGAAGGAGGCACCACCGTGGAAGTCGACAGCACAAAGGTCGACCTGCTTCCAGAAGTGGAGGAGAGATCGAGAGAAGGCATGACGAGCGATTGAGCTGGGTCGACGTGTCCGCCCAATGTGGCGCTCGGGTCTTGATCCCTCAACAGTCCGTCCCATTCCATAGACGTCCCCGTCATAAATGAAGCCTCCGAAAAAGCGTCGTCGTCCTCGAACCCTTCCTCTTCTGAGCCGGAGTAGATAGAGTCCTCTTGCCCATCGTAGGTGATACGGACTTCCTCCAGCACACACCACCCTCTTCCGCTCTCTCCAATAACCTTCAAAACGTCCTCTTTCGTCCACCCGGCAAACTCTAATTTCAACACGTTGCAAACGCCACCGCCGGCGTAGGAGGGAAGCATATGCGAGTAAGACGAGCACTGTACACCTTTATCCCAAACTCTTCCGGCGTCCAAACGTGTGAAGAGTGTTTGAACACGAAGGGAGTGCAAGTGGTGTTCGTTCTGCATAGAAGCTAGATCAGCCAGCGGGAGCAACTTTGGCGGTAGCGCGGACGCCGACGGCGGTGGATTTTCCTGAAGAGGCGTGCGGTTGGTGGGTGTAGGGGCGAGTGGGACAAGGAGATAGGTTGCGACCTGCGGTGTCGGCGCAGAGAAGTACTGGCTCAATTCCTCGCCAACGGAAGGGGTAGCGGGAACGGAAATGGAAACGGCGGGGGCAGCGACGTCCTTGGCCTTGTTAGCCTCTCTGGGTTTGGACATCTCCTTCGACTTGGCCTTGACCTTCTTGGCCCCCTTCTCCCTCAGCATGTTAAACTTCATCATCTCCTTCTCCTTCTCCATCTTCATCTCCCAGTCGACTTCATAGAATGCCCTCCCGACAATGGGCACATTCTCCACCAAATTCTGGAACATCGGCCGGGAGGTGTGGAATCTCCTTGCCGTTCCCAGTCCGACTTCGACGACGGATCTTGGTGGGATGACGGGTGGTCTGGGTAGGAAGGTGCGTTGTTGCAAGACGGATGGGTTGCGGAGGGCGTGTCTTACAGGTAGAGAGAACCCATCGCGGATGGATTGCTGGACTGTGACTCGCGGCGGGATGGGAGGATTGTATGTGCGGGGTAACGGTGCACGTATCCCAGGCGCAGCGAGATGAGCCAGTAGCTGAGACGCGATATGTTTTGAATGGGTGAATAGTGTCTGCGCGGTTCCCCCTGCATTTGAAGGAGGAGCACGAACGTTTGCTGTCTGATGATGGAAACCACGGCTGATTCCGCTGGTGGTAGTGGTGGTGGTGGTTGTGGTTGTGGATGACGGAAGGTGAACTTTGTGCGAATGGTGGGCTACATTGGATGCAGCCTGCGTCTGACCAGTGTGGCTCGCCGCACTGGTCGCATTCCGGAAAAGAAACCGGATCCCTTGAGATGCGAACTGCATCTCGGGAAGAAAGTCGCGCTACTCTGTCCTCTGAGCTTGGGAGAGACCTGGGCCTGCGATAACGGATGGACCAGACGATAGGAATCGAGTCCTCGAGGTGGGACGGAGAGTGATAACGAGCGCTGTGCATCTGCGGTATTTAATGACTCCAAGCCGGGGAGCTTGCGTTGGCCATGCCGTTGTGCCGCAGTCATTAGCCACGTGGCTGCCACGGTATTTCCAGATTTGTTTGTCTACTCCGACAAGTCGCCATCACAGCTTCACAACTTCGCACCTTTGGCATCCCAATCCACCTCATTAAAACATACGTAGTCCATTGCATCGGGGTAGCAGCAATTCCGACGGCTTGAATCTGGCCCTGGTCTAGTTTCTCTCAGCGATTGCTGAAGACCACCACGATGATCTCGTCATCAGGTATCTTGACGCAAGGCTTCCTTCTTTGGCGCCGACGGCGATGGTAAGTAACTTTCATACCACTGATCGATATTGCACATTGCTTACAAGAGCGATACTAGACCTAGGCCAGAGCGCATCTGTGGTCCTTTTCACATCTTATCTTATCTAGAAAGGTGGCCTCGGAATCTGCTCCCATCCTGGCTCTCCTTCCCTCCATCCCCTCCGAGTCTCTCCTATCAACAATTAGATCGGAGGTTCAAGAAATGTTCGCATATATAAGTGGAAGTATTTTAGTGAGTTCGGAGGTTATCGTGTAGATCAAGCCCGAGGTTTGTCTCTTCATGATCCCGGTCGCCTCCTTGCTAGCTTCTGTGGGGATGCTGATGGTTTCTTTCTGCAGGGACAGTCCAAGGAACACCAGTTCTTCACATCGCTGATGATTCAAATCTTGCTTCTGCAAAAAACGCGTCAAGAGCCTTCACAATTTTGCCTACCAGTCAAGGTATGCCTAGACCAGGACCAAGTCAGTTATCGCTTAGCGCGACTGGCGAGCGGGACGTACCCGGCTGTCCTGCAAACATTAGAGTAGCATCTAGCTGTACTATTTCTAGTATTTGCAGGATGAGCCGGGTAACTCGTAGAATCCGAACACGTGGTGTGCTGGTAATTACGCGTTCTGAGTGCTGATGGGTGTTCAAGAGTCGATTGCAGAGACGATCCGGATCGAGAGGTTGACATTTAGGTGTTTTCCCTGGCTGGTTCGGCTTAGAGGACGACAGAGCCGTTGGATAGCGGTGGTCAATAATCTCGCTGGAATACACACTAGCGTAGACACACGAGCATCGGAATCCAAATAGCATTGATTGTGACACTAAAAGTACATCGCACATGACCTCTCTTGAAGACCTTCATATCCCTGCTTAAGACCACAAAGCACCAAATGTTGTTCCCTTGTAACCGAGATTTGCACGTCCGGGATCGTAAAAATCTCTGTCAAAGAACAATGAAAACTGTGCATTGATGCACTAGCAGTGGGCACTTACATGTATCCCCGGTCATCTGGTAGGCCGAGTTTGTCCTTGAGGAACTGGAACAGAGCCTTGGAGTATTTCACATTAGCCTCCGGGTTGATATTGTCCAGACTCGTCTAAACAGTGGTTATGCTGCTCAGCAACTAGGTCTATGTAACATGTAGCTTGCACTTACGATCTTCAACAAGAACGCCGGCTCGAATGTCCCATTCCACGACAGATACTCGTTGTATCTGACATCGGTCGCGATGTACGACTCGGGTTTCCCGAGGATTTCGGCTGAAACCTGTGGCGGATGGACGGGGATCGTGGAGCATCGATGGCGTGATGAACAAGGGGGCAAGCACTTTTGAATGCATTGAGCGACCTACCTTGGAGAACTCGCGCACGAAGGCGGGAAGATCTGGGATCTGCACGGCCAACTCAGAAGCAGTCGAGGAGATGGCGTAAAGATGCCTACCTTGACGTTTGTCGAGAATTCGAGTGCGGGCATGCTTCAGACCGAGTCTTCTTTCGACGGGCGTACACACGCAGGCAGGTGGGTCGGGGATGCGGGGCAGAGGTATATATATAGCCACTTGATATACTTTCTCCACCGGCAGGACCCCAGACTCGTCGACCGTCCATTATTTTGGATTTCTGCACGATCGAACTTCCTTTCTGGTGGGCAGACGATGTCGGATGACGTCCCCCATGACCAGCTGAGGAGCGAATTGGACAACTTGGTTATTTTTATTTGACGGGTTGGGACGCACGTGACGGCTAATAGCGAGGGCAGCAAGTTCGATGCAAGTCCAGGAAACTCGCTGCTTACTCAGAACATCGCGCGTCGCGTCAGTGGCGCGAAAATTGCGCGATTAGCTCGCTGCAGACCCTCGACTTGCACTTCCTCCCGTCCTGTTGAAAGCACAATCGCGAGCCAAGCTTGCTTCGAAGGATGGAGCCGCGCAGGGCCGCGTAGCACATCTTGCTTATCCCGTGACCCGCGGGCCAATAGATCTTCGTCCGCTTCCACAGCGCGTTGCGTTGGTAAGAACCGCCTTCATTTCCATCGTCTCCTCGTGTTCCTCATGCGCGCAACCGTTTCCAACAGCGGTTGTCCTCGTTCCTTCACCATCTCGACCCAGTTTGAAGCGCCCAAGGCTTGACCAAGTGCGATGCTCGTAACGTTGGTGAACTTGAGCGCGACAAACCTCGTTTGCATATGCCATGGAGCGGCCATAAATCAGTCTTTGCAATCCAGTCATTCTCTTGCTACCACTGGAACCCTTCCGCGCGAAGAGCAGAGGAAGGAAGCACAGGAACGCAAGCACCCCGAAGCTGTGTATTTGACCGCGTCTTCGGGAGCGACAGCGGAGTGGTCCAAGGCGAGGAGGAAACTAACCTTGAGGACTGTCGTAGAAGATGACGAAGGAAGTAAGGGGAGTGAAGAGTTTGCGATTAGATTGCACTTTGGACTGAGGCCGTGGAAGGCTCAGACTGTGCCTCCCAACTGCCCGTACAGAATTTATAATCACAAGGTGTGTCGTGTTGTACTGAACTTTGATGCATCCGCTCATCTCATGATGCCGTCATACAGATATCGAAAGACCACTACAATGTGATCATCCTGCAAAAGCGGGATATGGCTTCATTCTTATCCGAACTTCCAGATACACTCCCTCTATCATCTCTGCTCCTACCAGGGACGCATGAAACGTAAGTACCTTCTAGCCTCCGCCTATGAAACCGTTAACAATTCCCTTCATAGCATGGCACTCCACGGCTGGCCGTTCTCCCAGTGCCAATCCTCCTCCTCCACCCTCGACGTCCAGCTCCGCTCCGGCATACGCTTCATCGACGTCCGCCTCTCCATCATCAAAGAAAAACTAATATCCTACCACGGGATATACCCCCAACGCACCCCCTTCTCCGAAATCCTCACCATTCTCCACATATTCCTCACCTCCCCCTCCTCCGCTTCCGAAACGGTCATAATGTCCATAAAGCAAGAAGACTTTCGCACAAACTCGTGGCTTGATTTTTCGAGGCTGGTTTTGAAGGAGATCAAGGAGAGCCCTGGAGGGCTCGGCCTGTGGTTTTTGGAAAATAGAGTACCGAGGTTGGAGGAGGTGAGAGGGAAGGTCGTCATGTTTAGTAGGTTTGGAGGGAACGGAGATGGGTGGGTGGGTGGAACGGAGGGGATGGGGATCCATCCTTATAGGTGGCCGGATAGCGCCAAGGCCGGGTTTACTTGGGACTTGAAAGGCACCATTGTCCGAACGCACGACTGGTATGGCCTCTCCATTCCCTCCAGCTAGACATGGCATACTGATAGACCCGGATGCCGCATCGTGCAGGTACGAAATACCCTCCTTCCTAGCCATCCCCGAAAAATTCACGCTCGCATCGAGCATCCTCCTCCCGCCCGTCAACGACCCACCGGCGCCGACGCTCTCGATATCCTTCTTCTCCGCCTCCTCGTTCCCGCTTGCGCTGCCGCCCGTTGTAGCGCAGGGGTTTGGGTTCCCGAATTTGGGGTTTGGCGTGGAGGGGATTAATAGTCGGTTTGGGAAGTGGCTGTTGGATCTTTTTAGCGGTGTTTTGGGTGCTGATGGGAAAAGTGCTGGTGGAAGTGGAAGTGGGGGCGATAGTGCCTCGAGAACGACGGTGAATCCTTCGGACGATCGTATTGTGGGCGTCGACTCGAACGAGAAGCGGAGGCGAGGCGAGAGGCCTGGGGAGAGAGCAAGAGGGGTGGATGAACCGTTTGTTGCGCCCAATCCAAAGATTAGAGGCTGGGCGTTGTTGGATTATTTCGATGAACCGGAGGAGCTGGTTCCACTGCTGGTCGAGTGTAATTTCAAGGGGTAGATAGAGAGATAGATAGTATACATCAGATAGTACAATGGACTCGCTTTCGTGGTATGGAGTAAAGTCGTGGTAGCTAGATACCGTATTGTAAAACAATATTCAGAATATGATGCCATGCATTCCGCCTTGCAATAAATTATATCGCCGGGTATATCGAAGAGTGTACACCGTCCGGCACGATTCAATGCGACCGAGGCAGGGGTATCTTTATGTGAGGTCAATAACCTCCCTGTGAATGCGCACGGGAACGTGTTCCTGTTTTATTTCTTGCTTCACTTCTTGCTTTATTCTAACTCGCTTTTTAGGGCGACTGTCTTCAAGCTCTTTTAGTCGAGCCTAGCAGTGTCACAATCAACGGGGTTGCTCCATCTCGATCAATGAGAGCTTGATACGTACACGAAGTCGAGAAATCTCTTCTTCTCGTTCTCGTTCTTGCTTGACCTTCTCTTTATCATCCTCCCTCGCTCCCTCGCCATCGTCTTCGATCTCAATAACCACCCGATTAACCACCGACGCGGTGCCAGTCTCATCAGCTGATTTGCGTTTCCGGCGTTTTCGATTGGGATCTGGAGGTGCTCTACCATTCGCGCGTAGAATTTCTAGTTGCCATTGTGGTATTAGTACTCTGATCATCGATGCTGGCAATAATTTATGTTCACCTATTGATCTGTAGCGGAATACAAAGGTGCCCAGTGTCCTCACTCTCGCGACATCGTTCCATTTGAACGGTGGAGCCGCAAGGGTAGCTCCGAGCCTATCGCATATCCAACGTTCAGGATTGACTTCGTTGATTACACCAGAAATAAAACTTACTTCACGCAATGGCCCAGAGCTTTCTTTGAACGCTCATGAATGATCCCCTTGAACGGATCCGACTTTTTTATCCGCGTCGTAGGACTTATGAAGCCCTTGTGCTTCACTTGGTCGACGATCAGACGAATCTCTCCTAGTTCTTGTGGAACGGCTTGCTCCAGGTACGCTTCGTCCTCTGCACAGCATCCATGCACAATCAATCCAGGAATGCCGGGCGTTATTAGCCATGGACCCACCCGTGACCTGGACATCCGCAAACGCCAACTTTCTTCGCTCATCTCCAACACTTGTGTGAACAAGACGCGCGGGAGACGAATGTCCGGGGCGAATATATATGCCATCGCATTTTGCCCCATCGACGAATAGTCTACCAGTTGTAGGGAGGGATTCATCTACCGAGTAGCAGACTTCGAATTCCTGATCTAGTCCTTAGGAGCAGAGGCATGTGCTGAGAGAATGAGAACCTTACTTTCCCGGACTCAGAGGGTATCCAACAAGTAATCCTTTCCCCGTCTTCTGATATTTGGATATCGTACATGGGTAGCTTTCTCTTCTCGATCTCTACCCAGGCGGTGACATTGCGCAATTTGAGCTCTGCATCAGCCATAGCAACTGACGGTGCAAGGTAAGGGGGTGTAGGCTCTAAGTCGAGAGTTGTAGATTGCAATAAGCACCTACCATCATCGATGTTGTTGAAGATGTTGGTCACGTGTGCGCATAACAGATGTGCTTTGCGTCTTGTGCGGCAATCTTCAGGAAGAGGAGGCAAAATTTAATGCTTTGGAGTCAATGAAATTATCAAGTTTCTTCCAAGTGGCTGCCGGGTGGTGGTTGGGTTGAAGTGGACTCAAAAGTCCAGGAGGAATATGTGGGATATTAGTACTAGGTCCTGTGGAAGGGCCTAGCGCCAACACCACACTCACGAAGCCCACTTGGAGGAGAGGGAAGTCTGAGGTTGAGACTAGAGGTGGATGAATTTGTCGTTGTAGTCCTTCAAGTCTCATAGGAGATGCTGTCGGGGTTTCAATAGAATCATTGTGACGTTGATACGAGGAACAGAAATACTTACAGATGACCACGAAAGGGTGTATACATGCGCGATAACGCTCTATAGTTGACCTGAAATCCCATTCAGAAATGCAACGAAGAGAATGGGGACTAATATGGATAGAATTAACTTGATCTACGAGCATGTGTCACTTGGTGGATGATTCCATCCAAAATTTTTCAAGCAAAGGACTGCAAATGTTCACCTTAAATTCATAAAGCTGTTTCAAGGACGAATCAAGAGAGAAAGGAGTTGGCCATAGAGGTTGTCTCGTCTGGAGCACATTTCCAAGAGTGGTCCGAGCACGAGATCTGGCATATACTCATCCACTAATGTGTCAATGATGTACACACCCTTATCCGCATAAATTATATTGCTCGACTCTGTAGGTGCTAATATACAAGGAAGCAGATCTCCCTCCGGCAGGTGTCAACCTCTGAACATGAATCAATTAGTCGTCCAGTACCATATGATGTCTATCTCCCTCGCTCCACTGATACGCCATGTGGCGCATCGGGCTACCTTCATGTGAGGTCAATGACCTCTCCACGAATGCGCACCGGGACACGTTCCTCCTTCACCTCGTGCTTGACCTTTATCCGCTTTCTCGGACGACCATCTTCGAGCTCCTTGAGCTCAGCCTAGTTGTTTCACGACGGTTATTTCTTTGGCCAGGTTAATAGATGTTGACTTACACGAAGTCGAGCGATCCTTTTTTCACGATCCTTCTCTCGCTTCGCATCCACTGCGCTAGTGGAATTGGTGGAATTGGTCTCTTCAATTTCAATGGCTTCTTGCCGATTAATAGTGCTGGCGGGTTTTCGATTAGCATCTGGTGGTGCGATACCATTAGCACGAAGAAGATCTAGACATGTCATTGTATCAGCATAAGGTTAGCAATCAGCATTCATGTTTGAAGGAATTTGGACGTACCAATTGGTCGATAACGGAAAACAAAAGTACCTAATGTCCTGACTACTTGGATATCACTGCTGTAGTTCGGTGTAGCTCCAATCACAGCCCCAAGCCTATGTCGAATTCAGGAAGGGACACGCTGAATAAGACAGAAGATGAGCTCACTTCACACAGTGACCTATAGCCTTCTTTGAGCGTTCATGGATAACGCCTTTTAGTGGGTCTCTGCTTGACGCCGGGTGTGATGCCAATGCCTTACGACCGTGGTATGTTACTTCATTGACTACTAGACGAATCTCCCCAAATTCTTGGGAAATTGGCTCATTGAGGTATGCATCGTCGTCTGCGAATCACTCAGAGACTTTCATGTCGTGCTGTGCATGATCACTCACCTGTAAACTGAACCTGTGAAAACACTAACTTCCTTTGCTCTCCCCCAACGGTGGCGTAGTCAATACACCCATTGCTGGTCGAAATAGCTGGGTCATTCGCTGATTTCGATGGGACACAATGTATATGGGTACACCATAATCCATCAACGAATAGCCTGCCCGTTGTGTGGGAGGGTCCATCGGCAACATAACGAACCGTAAACTCCTGAAGTTGTCTCAGAAGTAAAAGCTGAGAGTAAGACTAATACAAGCCTTACATTCCCAGATTCTGAGGGTATCCAGCAAGTTATCCTTTCCCCGTCTTCTGACACCTGGACATCGTACATCGGCAGCTTCTTCTTCCGAATTTCCACCCAGGCGGTGACGTTGCGTAATTTCAGTTTTGAATCGACCATAGAAATAGTGAATGGAGGGCAATGAGTCTGGCGGAACTACGGGTGGTAGCGACGAATACAGCACTGAGGACTACTGTGCAGTCGTGAACGCCCAAGATGGTCACGTGTGCTCCTAATGAGCTGGTGCGTCACCGCGTCACCGCGTCACCCGCGCTTAAATGTCCCAAGAGGAGGAACGCCCGCCGGTACGCGTCTCCTGCGTCTCTGCCAGCAATCTTGGCCATCTCACGAATCTTCAGGTGCTCAAAGCAAGCGTCCATGATGTCCGATACTTTGCTACCTTGCTACGAGGGGTTAACTTTGCCAATGTGAGTCTATCACCTCCCATCGCTGGGACGAGGGTGAGACTAAATCACATCACAGCGTGCAACAATCACGGCAACGAATCGCGGAATCACAATAACGGTTGAAGAAGCCCGAACACTCCTTGGTACATCAACTTCAGTTCCCATTTACAGAGCGCCACCTTGAACGCCGTTTTTTCTTTGCTTTTTTCTTGCTTTCTCGTCTCTGATAACCTCATCGTGGTCAAATTTACCTCCACCCCCGCGCGACTTTCTCCTTCTTGATGATGCCTTCGGACTATTCTAATTGAATCGCGTACCGTCATTCGCTACTGGCATCACCAAAAACGCGATGGATCAATGCCTGATGTGCATCCCTTCTTGACCTCTTACCACCACCTTCCTATTTGGGACAAGGCCTCTCCTCACTGTCTCGCTCGTCGTGGACACCCTCCAGTGCCTCCGATGCCCTCAAGGGCTAGGGGGATAAGTTGCCGTCGCTGCCGTGAGGCGGGCACCTGGTTGGGTACACGATCGATGAGCGCGATGGGGTGGATGCCCTCAGATGGGTTTGGATGTGGTAATGGCGCGGTCGAGAGGTGAGTTCCGTCTGGCCCACGATACGGGCTATTCATTCTTTTCTTTTCTTCCGGGTGGGCCTGACGCTAGTCGCAGGTCCTGCTCGAGGCCCCTTTGACGAGGGGTTTTCCCCAAAAACTCGACCGGCCAGCCCATGGGAAGATCGACCCGCTCCGCCCAATGATCTTTTCAAATGCAACTGCAAGAACTCCCTACAAATACACCGAGAAGAAGGGCATTGGAGCCCGGTAGGTAACGCTGGAGTAGCAACCCAGTCGGTGGCCCGCCGTGTGAGTCACACCATAGGAGGGAGGCCCGGGCGTGGGCCGCTAGTTGCTGACCTCTATGGAAGGTGAAGCGCGATCATCGCCCAGGCGCGCACAGCCGATCATGACGCAAGCGGCACGCCCAAGGGGGCGCCAAGTGGCACAGGGCATCCTACCTGGGGGTTCATCGTTCGGCGGTCAATCAGCAACGCGGCCATCGGTAACTGAACGGAAGGCACCGGACCCACTCGGGTCGGTTGTGGGGGTAACCGCAAGATTCCTCCGCGGCGAACATTTTTATTTTCTTTTCTGTTTCTGTTGATCTACCCTATTTACACTTTTACATAGTTTATAGGAGTACCGTTACCTACCGGGGAGGGGGCCATTTGCTCCCGCCCGCTTTGCTACGCTTACCTATTAGGAAGGGCGGAGTTTCCGTTTCGCCCGACCCACACCTCGCGCGGCTCACCTTATAGGGAGATCGGTCCGCCGGTCGCCCGCGTAGTTTTAGTTACCCAGTTAGGGAGACCCTAGGTCGTTTGGTACGCCTCCCCCGCCGATTCAACTCGGTATTCACTTTCGCAGACCTCGGCACGATGGTATACGTACCGTCTCCGCCTATCGGTACTGGCCTGCCCCGTAGAGACGTATTCGCAGGGGTGGGGGTTAGTCGTTGCGCTGGGTCCCTCATAACGAAACCCATTCCCCCCTACCATTCCCTTTCCTCCATTTCACACCCCCAGAGCCAGCTTCTTCCCTTTTTATTAGCTACCGTAGTCAGTCTCGCCATGTACTTCGGTGAGCTCGGTCCGCTGCAAGGCAACCGTTAATAGATTAAAAAAAAAAAAAAAAATGCCTGATGTGCGATACCTTGGACTTGAAACAACGATACTGAATCCCTGTTACGCATCACCTCGCTTGTACTACGCATCGTGGTTCGGATATCCAAGGCACCGCCTACATTTTCGCGGAGATCTTTGACGAGTACGCCTATCATTCAGAGAACCCTCGACATCGGAATCTTCCTTCCCAACAGTCTCAAATTGATGAAGACGAAATAGACAACGCCGCGTTTGAGGTCCCGTTAAACACTATTATTGAATGCCTGAACATCTTTGGCACGGCCGGCACAGCGAGTAGCGGCGGTAGCTCGCATAAGAGATGGAAAAGACCTGGAGGTGGGAATTCAGATGAAGATAGTGGTGATAAAGATGGTGGTGGTGCACGCGGAAGAGGGCCAATTGATCAATATTTTGGGAGTGGATCAGAGAAACGAACGGGGATGCGGATGTCCTATGCGGGACCTGGCCATCCCCTTACACTTATCATGTAAGTCTAATGCTTATCTTTCCCCCTTTTCATTTTCTCCGTGGTGTTTCCATATGTACATGCATTTTTTTCTTTGGCGTGATTGGTGTTTTACTGATCTGCGGCTTTGTTAAATTGACAGCGCTGAGGATGCTTCAGGACCCACAACCACATGCGAAATCACCACTTTCGACCCAGAACCCAGGCTTGAGCTAGAACTTGATAATGAACAGTTGTATGCATCTTCTTTCTCCTCGCAGTTGTGATCACGGGCTCAGATGTGTATATACGATCAGGGTTCTGAAAATAATTCTGAAAGTCAGTGATGTCTAGAATCGGCCAGACTTCGCATCACGCTCATTGACGATTCGTGGCAGTCCTCATGGCTCCGAGATGCCCTATCCGAACTCGATCCCTCATGTGAGAAACTGACCTTCATAGGCAATCCACCTCCTGCAGCACAAGCAGGCGCCGCACAAGGAAGACGGCGTGGACCACTTCGGGATGCCCAACCAATGCTGCGCATACAAGCTGATGGGACCTTTGGTAGCACAGAGGTACGTATCTCGTTCTTAATTTGTGGCATCTATCATCTACCATGCCCCGCTTATTTTTATCGCTCCCCATTCGGCGGATCGATGGGTAACAATTGCTATCATTATACGCGTCTCTTCCCTACATCGCTCCATGGGGATATCTGACACGCTTCTCATATCATCTAATGACACATCTCATCTATTCATTTCAACCTTTGGTATTGTTAGATGGACTACCCAAACGACCGCGAGGTGCTTGAAACGTTTGAATGCAAAAGAGAAGTTAGCTTCACGTGCGTGGATCCTTTTATCCATTTATATCTTTCGTCTATTCTACTTTTCGCCCGTGGGGAGGCGTATCCACTCTTCTTTGCGCGTGCCAACTCCAGGCGTTGTGGCGCCTCTGCTCCAGACCTACCATGATAAGGGAGCGTTTTTGCATTTTGCGTTCCACACCTTGATACCCGTTTCGTGCTACTGTGTCTTTCAACCGTGGAGCCTACAACACTCGTTCACCATGCCAGAATTGGACCGCTGATCCCCCTTTGCACGAGACGATTATTACTGCTCTATTTGGGCATCATCATACTTGTTTGCATTGACCTGTTGCACATGACCCACGGACCCTTTTCCAGCGGTGCAGTGTCACCTCGTATTCCTCCACTATCCTTGTTCCAACGTCATTCCGTCATGTACTCGAGAAATTCCGGGGTGGTTCCTAACTAACCCCTCTCCACTAACAGGTACAGATACTCACACATCTCGCGCGCCCTTCGGGCCTTGCAAACTTCCACCAAAACCTCACTCCGCATAGACGAAAGTGGTTTGTTGAGCCTTCAATTCCTTATGCCAACATCCAACAAACCACGAGGTCTCGCCGGAGGTGGAAGTGCAGGTGGAGAAGGAATCGCTGCGTTTATCGAGTTCCGGGTAAGTTCCTAAATGACATTTCACGCACTATACCATTCTCTCTATTTCCCTTGTTCTGGCCTCTCGCCCTTTATGCTGTCTACTATTGATGCAAGAGGGGCGCGAATGTGTGCGTGAGTATGGCTGGAACGTCCGTGGTCTTGTGACCACCATCGGATTACCGGGATGCTGTCATGTCATGATCTTGTCATTTTTCATGGCTTTATCGCTCCCACTACGTTGCTTTTTATGTTTATTTGCGCCCAGCGGTGATTCACATAATCACCCACATGATTTCATCTTTCTGGTCTTCACCTTCTATTGTTGGTGGTTGTGTGGATCTGCGACCGAGAGTGGAGCTGTGTGCTAAGAGCTATAAAATGAATGCCTGCAGTGGTAGTAGCACCATCGGGAGCAGCATGGGTATATGAATAAACATATCCCAATGCTATCTACACGCCGTTCTAACCTATTTTCGTCTCTCTCCGGCTTGGTGCTTTGATTCTTTCGATGCCCCATACGTAGAACCTGAATGCTGACCTTGACTTGATTTTGTATGCAGTGCTTAGCTGTTGACGAAGGGTACTGACACTAGACCACAAACGTCAAAATCCGACACGCCTGAAGGACTCTTTCTGCATCGTGCTGTACCAAGGCGGAGTTGGGTGTTCATTTCCGGGCGAGCGGACGTGCACAATGCTCAGGTGTGGATCATCAAATTCAAATGTCGTGTGGGTGGATGTTCAGGTGACCCATGATCAGCGCTGCTGTCTGTGTCAGTTTCGTACGTTTACATGTCCAAGCAGGGGAAGTTGTACAGCGGTATTGATGATATTTAGCGTGTATGTAGTGCACAGATGTACATTTAATGAGACTTTCTTTAAATACTGATCCGTGCTTATGTGGCATCTACCGGATTTACAGGAATGTACATATTATTATGCGGTTGTGCATAATTCCAAGAAGCTCACATACAAACTAAACTATATGAACAGCATGCCCTAAGAAAATGGAGGCACTTCTAGTACCGATGAGATGGCAACAACGACAGGAAATAGATATGTCGTTATGTTACCAGTTAAGAAGCAAGGACCAAGGCGAGGCGGGGCGAGGCAAAGGCAATCAGAAATGAAATAGGAAACTATCAACAGCAAGGCCCAGGTTCGATCAGGAACAGGAAGAAAGATGGGTAAGAATTAGGATTAGGAACAAGATGCGTTGCGTTGGTGCGTTGGTGCGAAGTCGCGAGGCGTGGAGGTGGATGCCGTTATCGATGGTGATGTGTGATGGATAGGGTTAAAGGATGCCCTCAAAGTATTCCTGTGGAGATTGTTCTTCTACGATTGTTAAATGATAAGTAAACGAGGCTACTGAGAATAGACGACACGTAGCATACCTGGTGAGTTGCGCGAGAGATTGTTGACGATGATTCTTCGGATACTCGGTCCGTCTAATTCCTGCTGTGTGAGGAGATAGGCGGCATCAGCATCTGAGGTGTCACAGGAACAATAGGCAGATGGCGGGGAACGGAGAAGAGAAGGGTAAGGGGCAACAGGAGAACCCTATACCAACCTTCCATTGATCCTCAGAGATGAGGAAACTCTCACGAGATGCGCGGCTTCTAAGAGTGTTCTGACCAGTTGAGATATTGGTGCTGTTAGTGGTGGTTGAGAATGAGATTGTATTCCGTCTTGGTGATGGGATGAAGGATCTAGGCATTGAAGAGGATGACGGAGATGATGGACCCGGCAAGGTCATTGATCTAACGTGGTTAGTTACCATGCCACGAACAGCTCCTGCTGTATTGTGAATAGGGGGAGGGGGACTCGGGCTGGTGGTTATATGCGTCTGGTAGCGGAATGGGGAACGCCGAGTAACAGGAGTACGAGGCGACGAGGTTGATGAGGTGGGTGTGCTTGGAGATACGGGTTGATCGTATGGGGGTGGTGATGAGGAACGCCTGGGCGATAGGGTTGAAGGCGTAAAGGCAGGTGGGGTGGGTGGGGACTGCAATTGCGTCTGCGCACGCAGACGCGCATACTCTTGAGAGTCTCTAGCAACGAGTGCGATGATCTGTTCGAATGGGACGGTTGTGCCGTCTGGAATCTGTTCGTGGTGTTCAGCACAGTGGTGCCTGGTTGGAGCGGGGTGGCGTACCAATATTTTTGCAATTATCCCCGCATTTTCCGCTGGGACATCAATTGTGGCAATATCCGATTCCTAAATATATGTTGTGATGGGAGTGAGTCAGAGCAATAACAGAGGAGAGAGAGGCGCACAATCTGTAGGAGAACATCCCCTGGGTAGAATGGCTCTCCTTCTTTTTTGGCCCAACGCCTGATGGTGCATTCAGTTAAGAACGGCGACATGACAGGCATCCTGATGGCATGTTGGGCTCGGGACTCGTGGACCACTGGGTCGCAGGGCACCGTCAACACCTGTGGAGCGTGACCAGGGTAAGACAAGAACTCACGTCGCTTGGGATTGGTGGTAACGATGGGCGGGGGTACGCTGGAGGAGCGTGCGGCGATCCGTGTGATGGTGCTAATAGGTCGGGTGGTCATGTTGGCCAGAAGCTTGAGAAGCGGATTGTGTCGAACTCGGGCTGGGTAATGGCCTCCAGAGCTGAAAGCTTGATGGCAAGAAATGAAGGAACGGATTGGCAAGAGGCCAGCTTTAATGGAGGAGGTGGTAGCAAGAAAGGAAGAAGGAGATCCGAGGGCATTAGATCGTTTTAGGTAATGACTTCGCAACGTGTTCATATCATAATCCCGTTGCCCTGCAGCAGCCCAACCCCGCCCTCCTTTTAAACCCAACGGCTAGATTGCTTACCGGTCAATCTTGCTTTCATATGCTCATCCAAGTAGATATCATATCAACATGCCAACCACTTCCGTCTCGCTAAACATCTGTCACTTTCACTGCAACCGTATTCCGAAGTGGATGGTCTGAAGCACTTGATATCTCCACAGGCCTTCCCCCGAGCCTCCGACAGTGTCTAACCCCCTGGAATTCTCCGGTCCTCTTATGGTTAGCTCCGTGCACCGAGCGCCACGCCCAAGTCCACAGGCAGTCCACAGCCGTCCACCAGCCTGCCACTGCACCATACCTTGTCCATTGGCACAATACTCCAGCAGCATGGCGTATCGGTTAGCACAGTCACTGGGACAATGTATCTGCTGTGGGTCCTAGATACCCCGCACGGCATGGTGATCGCATGTCCGATCGTCAGGAAGAAAGCAAATAACGTGCGTAACCATACCATATACAGTGCGCCGCTGACGGCCCAACTATAGTCCTGGCACATCCTTGAGTCGGCCGTTTGAGGTTAAATACATATTCTGGAGGTCTTTGAGATCTGATACACATCCCCTTCGTTCGAGGTCTGCCTGGGTTATCGAAGCACCCGTGCAGCACCGACCAACTCCCGACGTCTGGAGTTATGGCCGCACGTGATCAATGACGCCTGCTGTGTCGCAGGCGCGATATCCAAAATCCTGCTCTGACGTTTGTGGTGATGATGTCTAGGATCCAGTGTTTAACATGTCTGGAGGCCATGGCGGAGCACAAAGTGTTTCTGTCTCTCTACCATCATGAGCGGTGTAGCCTCTACTGCCAAGCACGCCTTCGAAGGCTTAACCTCCACAGCGAAAGTCGCTGATTTACAAAAGGACACAGTTGAGGCTGATAAAACCAAGCTTACCACGGATCATGGCGTAAAAATACCAAATACCGATGACTGGTGCGTCATTCCATTTCACCGTCGTCATCATTTCCCGACCTGATGGGCCCTTCAGGCTCAAAGTGACCAAGGGCAATGCAGGTCCTTCTCTCCTCGAGGACCAAATTTCCAGAGAAAAAATCCATCGATTTGACCATGAGCGCATCCCTGAACGAGTGGTCCACGCTCGTGGCGCTGGTGCTCATGGCTATTTCAAGGTGTTCGACGATCGAGCATCCAAGTATACTTACGCTCCGGTCTTGACTGACCCGAGCCGGACGACTCCTGTTTTCGTCCGCTTCAGTACTGTTCAGGGGTCAAAGGGCAGTGCTGTAAGTTGTTCCCTTTTACCTTGCCATACCTGCTTGTCTTACCAGGATACTAGGACACTGTACGCGATGTCCGCGGCTTCGCAGTCAAGTTGTACACGCAAGAAGGGAACTGGGACATCGTAGGGAACGACATTCCTGTCTTCTTCATACAGGATGCCGTCAAATTCCCTGATATAATCCACGCTGTCAAGCCAGAGCCCAACAATGAAGTCCCTCAGGGCCAGAGTGCTCACAACAACTTCTGGGATTTCGCGGGTCTGCAGCCGGAGAGTGAGTCTGATTTGTCGTCTTGATCGCATATACCGAGTTGCTGTGATTTTTAGCTGCCCACATGGTGATGTGGGTCATGTCAGATAGAGGTATGTATGCAATCACATGTGCAAATGTTAAAGACTTAAATTTCGTTTGATCAGGTATCCCGCGGTCTTTCAGAATGATGCAGGGTTTCGGTGTGAATACCTTCACTCTCATCAACGCTCAGGGCAAACGGCATTTCGTGAAATTCCACTGGATCCCTGAGTTAGGTGTGCACAGTCTCATGTGGGATGAAGCCCTCAAAATAGGGGGTCAGGATCCAGGTGGGTATAGTCGGCACTGCACTTCGGAGGTAAAAAGAACGTTAAACCACTAATTTACGTTAGATTTCCACCGAAAGGACCTGCAGGAAGCGATCGAAAATGGGTGTCATCCTAAGTGGACCTTCGCGATTCAGGTCATCGACGAAGCACACGAACATGACTTCGATTTCGATATCCTTGATGCCACCAAGGTTTGGCCAGAGGAACTTGTCCCTCTCCAACCCATTGGAGAGATGGTTCTGAACCGCACTGTCGACGAGTTCTTCCCAGAGGTTGAACAAGCTGCGTTTTGCACGAGCCATGTCGTGCCGGGGATCGGGTTTAGTGACGATCCTCTCTTACAAGGACGAAATTTCTCCTACTTCGATACGCAGATCACGAGGCTGGGTGTCAACTGGGAACAGGTAGGCAGTGTCGATGTATCATAGTGTGTGTGTCGTAACCACTCCTTTCTTCAGCTTCCTATTAATAGGCCTGTATGTCCTGTCATGAACCATCATCGTGGTGGTCAGCAGCAACACCGTATCGTACCAGGGTCGATCAACTATTGGCCCAATCGACGTGGATGGGGTGCTCCACAGCCCACCTCTGAAGGAGGTTATTACGAGTCAGCCAATTATTCAAGTATCAATTACAGACATATTGACATGTTCGCATCTTAGCTATCCTGAAAACGTGTCTGGTGTCAAGCAACGAGCTCGGGGCGCAAAGTTCCAAGAACACTTCAATCAAGCTCAGCTGTTCTATAACTCTCTCAGCCAACATGAGAAGGAACACCTGGTCGGTGGGATCTCATTCGAGCTTTCCCACTGCGACGATCCTCAAGTCTACAAGACCTACACTAAGATCCTGAATAATATCGACTTCGATCTTGCTAAACGCGTCGCATTGAGAATTGACGGAACGGTTCCCGAATCCCCCGCTCGACCAAATCATGGGAAGACCAGCGCTGCCCTGTCTCAAGTTTACTACACCCCTAAGAAGCCCACGATTGTTTCTCGCCGCATCGCCATTCTTGTCGCTGACGGGTTCAATGCCACCGAAGTTGAGGGTGTGCGCGCAGCCTTGTCTAGTGCGAAGGCTCTGACATTCATCATTGGTCCGCGTCGAGGCAAAGTTCAGTCTGCTGGAGGTACAAAGTTGGGTATGGGTGAAGCTGCTTTGGTGGCGGATTACCCATATGAGGGACAGAGATCGACTCTGTTTGATGCAATCTTCGTCCCGTCTGGCGCTGATCACGCCAAGGCGTTGACGGCTAACGGAAGAGCTGTCCATTGGATTAGAGAAGCGTTCGGTCATTGTAAGACTATTGGCGCTATTGGCGAAGGTGAGTTTCTGTCAACCCACCCCCACACCTGTCACTCGTTAGCTTGAGACGCCACCTGCTTGCTGTCACGCTTACTTTTTATCTATGTTCCTAGGTGCCACCTTCGTCCAACAAGTTTTATCGCTTTCCGAGATCAAGACAGCGGCTGACCTGACTAGCAACGAAGTGGTCACTTCCCATGGAGTCGTTACGACGGGCAAGTATGATCTCGCTGCCGCTGCCACGGATGTATTGTCGATCGCACGTGGATCTGACAAGGGATTTGTGGCGAATTTCGCGTATGAGGTTAGTCAGCACAGATGCTGGGAACGGGAGATGAAGGGATTGACTAGTGGTGTCGCGTACTAAGTCACACAAGAATACTAATGGTGATGAGGTTCTAGTTGTTGGGATCATTTGCGTGGCATTGCTTTATCTGGTATGCGCCTTTATTTTGTGTGCTTGCTTCTTGTATGCCTGTACGATATTAGGCCTGGTGAGGCACAAAAGTACAGTCTGTGTATTCCATCACTATCCTATCTTGTAGTATTCGAAGTTGATGTTGATTGTCGGTTGTACGGCACTTTGTAATGAGAATGTACTAATGCCGTTAATTTCACCGAGAGACGGGCTGTGCTGACAACGCTCTATTCCACTTGCAGTTGATGCCTTCAATCAATATTACACGATGCCTGGCTTGTTGTCGTACTCTCATCATCCCCTAGGCTCCCCTTGAGACGGGAACTGCGCGCTCTCAGCAGCGACTGTGCATTAAAAATCTGCTGGCATCGTGGTTCACTCACTAGGTCATTCGAAGAAGGCGGCGACCAAGGACCTTCAAGCGCTCTATAACTGCTTTTCTTTTTCACCTCTTCTTGCGTCTATTACAGACTTGAAGCGGCAATTTCCACCGAGGGGGAACTATGTCTGTCATCGCACGGCTACCAGGACCGCTGTCCGCGACACTTGTACTCTACGGGTTATATCGCCTGGCTAGGTTTTATTACAAGGACAGGACTTCGCCGCTACGAGTCCTGCCTGGGCCGAAGAGCTGGAACTGGATTTGGGGCAATTTGCAGGAGTTGGTTGAAATCGTGAGTTGCTATGCCCAAGCCATCGTGGTGAGAGTATCGCTTAAGTTGAACGGTGACGGCGGGGTTTGGTTTGTCTGTTGGATTGGACTGGATTGGTTGCTATAGGAAAACGGAGACCAGCCTGACAAGTGGGTGAAGGAATATGGGAATGTCGTCATATGCAAGGGGTTCTTGGGAGTGCGTCGATTTGTTCTGGTTCTGGTGACTTGGCTTACATTGATCGTGGTTATGTTATAGACTTCTCGATTATTCGTCGCAGATCCCAAGGCACTCAACCATATTTTGATGAATAGCTACACTTACCAAAAGCCTGAGCAAGCCCGGTTTATGTTGAGTGAGATCGTTGGAAATGGTTTGTCGCAGCTCTCGTTTTCGATGCTAGAATTTTGGTTTGACCGGGCTTGGGCGTCAGGTCTACTTGTGACGGAAGAAGATAAGCATAAGCAGCAGGTATGCTATTTGCCTTGGTTACTGGACTATCGTCTTTGGAGCTAATGAGTTTCTATTAGCGCAAAATTATGGTATAGTTGTCATCCCTGGTTACTTGAAGCGCGTGGCTGAAAGTGATTGCCCAGAACCCTGCGTTCGGAGCGGCCCAAATACGAGAGCTGACCGAAATATTCGTGGAGAAATCTATTCAAGTATGACCCCTTTATTGCAATATAACTTGGGATCAGCCAACTAAATTTTGTAGCTCAGAGACATTTGGGAAGGTGAAAGCATCAAGCAAGGCGGAGTTGCGACCATAGATGTACTTTCGTGGCTCAGCAGGATGACCCTCGATGTCATCGGTCTTGCAGGTATGCATACGATGGTAGCGATATCTCTATGATGGTGACTGATGATGGTTTGGCATAGGGTTCAATTATCACTTTGATAACTTACGACCTAATTCCAAACCAAATGAGCTGAATGAGGCTTTCGCGGTCTTGCTTAATCCTAGCAAGGGGCTACAGCTACTCCCCCTCCTCAGAGGTCTCTTCCCGGCGTTACGGTTTCTGGTGAGCATCGTGGAACTGCTGGTTCGTGTGAGGTATTGAAATCACTGGTGTACTTAGCCTACAGATCGCTCGGTTGAGACTCGACAAGCTCGACAAACCATGATGCGCATAGGGAATCAACTTTTGCAAGAGAGCAAAAACGCCGTTGCAGACAACAAAGGTTCCTTGGACGAAAAGAACCGACGTCGCGATTTGCTCTCCTTGTTAGTTCGAGCGAATATGTCGACAGAGTTGCCTGAAAGTCAGAGGATGAAAGATGAGGATGTTCTTGCGCGTATGTCTTACCTGCTTTTCCTGTCAAACCGTATTAGTGATAATGCCACAGAGGTTCCTACTTTCCTCGCTGCTGGTCACGAAACGACAAGGTAAGCCCACAACTTGACCAGTTCCAGCTATCGAATTGATTGATCGTTATGTAGTACGGCTACCACATGGGCTCTATATGCACTATGCTGCAACCCCCGCGTGCAAAGCAAGCTGCGGGAAGAACTGCTTTCCATCTCAACTGATAACCCTACTATGGATACATTGAATAGCCTCCCCTATCTCGATGCAGTGGTGCGTGAAACCCTGCGAGTTCATGCACCAGTTCCTACAACTGTCCGAACAACTGTTCGAGAAGATGTCCTACCGCTTGGTACGCCATTCAAGGACCCTCAAGGAGTTTTGAGAGATAGTATCACGTACGGATTTGTGTCTTCTTCTAGATTAAGCTGAGCATAACGTTGTTGCAGAGTTCCCAAAGGCCAAGTCATCTTTCTCCCTATTTTTGCTATAAATCGCGCGAAAGAAATCTGGGGAGAGGACGCATTGGAATTCAGGCGAGTAATCCTGCCTTCTGCTATTTTTATTGTGTCAATTGACGTTGTGGACCTCATAGACCCGAGCGCTGGGAATCCCTGCCTGAGGCTACATCTTCAGTCCCGGGAATGTGGGGCAACCAACTCACGTTCCTCGGTGGACCTCGTGCTTGCATTGGATATCGATTCTCTCTCGTCGAGTGGGTTGCCTATCTGGTATGCTCAAAGATTTATACGACTGACAAACTTGCGATGCAGAATGAAAGCATTATTATTCACCCTTGTCCGTGCTTTTGAATTCGAATTAGCCGTTCCCGCCTCGGATATCATGAAGAAGACGTCTATGGTTCAAAGGCCTTTGTTGAAATCAGATCCAAAGGGCAAAAGTCAATTACCACTTCTCGTCAAACTGTACTCCCCTGCAGCATAGTCAAATGCTTCGCATTTATAACCATCTAATAGTTCCTCCTTTTTTGTTTTTGTTTTTTTGAATAGACTGCCGTGACATCTGTACTATCGAGTTCCCTCCTGTCAATAAGCAAACAGGGTTTTGTGCCTATAACTGCATGGGATCGTCTACTTGGCTGATAACGAAGGTATGAGGATAGTTGATGAAGAACTCAACAGCTTGAAGCGCCAACTTTCCAATTAGGTAGTGTGCGAACCGTTACAATGTGGGCAACCCCTCCCCAGATGTTTTCTGTGAAAAAACTGAGCAATCTTAATAACAGGGTGGTGTAAAGGAGACAATGACTAATTAAGCAGACTCGTATATGCCCCAAGGAGGGGATTTGGTGCATACACTCTGGTAATCAGTATGGATGCCCACAGTGTATTTCCGGACTCTCGGCGCAGGCAAGAGTTGTAGGTATTCTGATGGAGAACTAGCCCCCAACAGCCTTGCGAGGAGGTTTAATAAAATCTTACAGTTCACCTAAGGTAAATATCTTCGAACCTGCAAAAGAGATTGCTGGTGAGAAATCAACTTAAGAGCGTGAACCAGAACGAGAGTATTGCGAGTAGGAAACGAACCGTTCGTTGCTACCTACCTTGCGAACAGCCGCGTGATTCTAGCGTGATTCTCTATAGGGGGCGCACTACACAGACCGTTAATGTCCGGCAGGGGAACTTGCAGTGCAATGCAGTGCTGCTAATACCTTGTCGTCGTGTTCAGGGCCAACCTACCAAGAATCCGTGTCCCCCAAGGTAATTTATTAGCCCCACCCCGTTTGAGGCAGCCTTAATTATTGACTTGGAGATGAGTCTCGGGAACGAGGTGAACGTCTCACTGCCAGGGTATCTTCAGGGTACCTAGACACCACAACATTGAGACGTCCACTTCATTCTCAGTGTTGCATAGCATTTCGGTAATTAGTGTGTGAGCTTAGCTGTCAACGGCATTAAGAATCTTTGTATATTTGATGACACTCATCCGATCATATTTACACCGTCCCTCGACTGTCAGTGATCGTGGTGTAGAGTACACGCTATGCTGGGGTTGATACTAGTGCACCAATTGCGTACGTGGTTTCAATCTGGCCTGTGAATGTGCTGACATCCGTATCAATGC
Source organism: Volvariella volvacea V23 (assembly GCA_000349905.1). Lineage (NCBI taxonomy): Eukaryota > Fungi > Basidiomycota > Agaricomycetes > Agaricales > Pluteaceae > Volvariella > Volvariella volvacea. The sequence goes on along the minus strand of KB722738.1, from coordinate 214,138 downwards.
AAATATGCTCTCCGATCGAAGCCAATGACAACATGGTTTCAAAATAAATTGACTTACTACTTGATGGCTTAGGCTTCACGAACCGAAGGCCGAGGACGGAGTAACTGGCCCCTGAGGTGGACTGTGATGTTCGAGGGCCTGAGTTTATTTATGTCAGAATATGGGCAACTTAATTACACTATATTCAACGTGAAGTAAACCAGAGTTTCAGAAGAGTAATAAGATTCGGGCGTACTAGAAAGGTATGTTCAAGCACTGGCGGCGACTTACACATCGAACACTTGCACTTTAAAAATTTCTCTCCACTCTATGGTAGCATATATATATGACGGAGCGCCGGCATGCATTGATTTCTCGATGGAGAAAGCTTATAATTTGATGTGTCGGGGATCTATTAATCTTATCTTCAATGAATCGTGGTTTGGCCCGTTTGAGGAATGTACTTTACCAGTAATGTGGATGCTCGGCTTTCGACGGGCATCAGTTCACCCAACACAGAAAACACGATGTGGAGTAGAATAGATTGAAATGATAATGGGGTGAGTGTGGGGAAAGCTGAGATTGGCAGTAAATGTGCATTGCAGTGTGATTTTGAGGTAGAGTGTCGGCCAAAATGGAGCGGCGTGTGAGGCGACCACGACCCGGCAACCTAAAGGGATTGGACATGAGTATGGTCGGTTATGCGCCTTGGCAAGACTGGAGGCACGAAACAGCCAATAGCAAAAAAGGATATGGAAAGAGATGATAAATAAATCAGCATGCGTAGGCGAGTTTGGCCGAACTCAACAACGTCTAGTAGTCATACAACTCCTTAGAAACCCTGCTTGGCTCTACGCCACGGCACAGTGCACATTAATGTTGACGTGTATGTGCTTCAAAAAGGGGCTGGGATCAGTAATGTAGGCAGCTTACGGGGTCCTGGCTTAATTGGGGATACTAGTCAAAGGCCATCGGGGAGAAGATGGTAGTGACCCCCCACTCCAAACCCAGAGTCTGGGAAGTTGTCTGTATGACATGTCAAAACGTGTTGCGACCACCTGATTCCAATCAGTCGCATGCGTTAGGAGAAGACTGGCTGTGCCTGTGAGTTTGCGGTAGGAGCTCCCTTTCCTGAAAGTGTAGGCCCGCCTGTAAGTCCTTCAGTTCTACCCATCGTGCAGAGTCAACAGGGACCCAGCCATATGACTGCTAGAAGGGTTGAAGTCTCCGAGTTAGTGGAAAGCAAGGAGGCATCCAACCAATCCACCGATCAAATAATCATGAACCAGGTAAAGAAATTCTGCCCAATCAGGTCAGGAGAGACCCCAGGAACTTGGAACAGTGATGAACCAGATTCACCTACTGACCAACGGCTCAGGGGCAGGGAACAATGAACAGTCCATGCAGCAATCAGCCATAGTAGACCATAGTAACTGCTTTTGTTGCACACGCCTAGTACAACAACGTTCTTCATCTGGTCAGGGTAGTTATAAATTAGCTGGGATCAATTATCTCTTTACAATCGCAATCCTGAAATTGGGAAAGAGGGCGGTATGACCACTGTTTGATCAAGTATGAATAAGGTGCTGGAATTGGTCAGATGTAAGTTGCTAGGATCGATTATCATTTTGTGATTACTCACGTTTGACCTTAAATTATTGCTACCGAGGGTACCGCTCATGCTAGTGTGTCAAAGCAACAACTGTGAGAAGGCAACATTCTTACCGAGATGAAATGGTACCGTCAACGACATACAGACTCAGTACCATGCTCAGGATTATTTGTCCTTTCAACTGATAGTAAGAGAGGGGCACGACTCCGCCAAGCTGATACAAGTGGGGCTGGGGCCCTGTCCGTATGAAGTCGTTCGAGGAGTCAGGATAAGCAAGACTTATCGATGGCTATGCCGCAAGTACGTCTGGTTATTTGGGTTGGCGATTGACGATGAATCCTTAATTATCACTTGCAGGCCTGTACCCTCCCCGAAAGCTGTAGCAATAGCCACAGGTTCAGCACAGAGTTACTGACCACGCCAGGCTGAGAGGAGCCACTCACAGATAGATGAATACTACTCGTTCCTAATGTCAATCGATATGCCGATTTATCTCAATTTCTGAGCACCTCCCAGGCATTGGTGAGATGCTCAGAAACCCGTCGGACACATTAAGCCGCCTTCTGTGTATTGTGTATTGACAAATATGTGCATTAAGTGCGACAGTACCTATCTTGTCAGGTGTTATCAGCGCAGGCGAACCTGGCGTCGAAATCAGAAGGCAGTTTCCCCACAGATTGCCCTGAAAATACTTAATGAGTATCAGACCCACGACCTATTCAATCAGGAGGTCAAAAATCGCAGCTAACACGTACAGTTTGTGTATGAACTTCGGGATGCAGGATTGGCAGCTCCTGAGAAGACGGGCACCACACATGAATAGATGTTGAGTAGGCCAGTGAAACCCGATTCAACGCTATTTGGAATAAAAACATGAAAAATTCGGAGCGAGCAACCCTACCAAACTTGACTTGGGCGGAAAAAAAAAAAGGAGAGGGAAGAGCTAAATAGAGATGAGTGAAGCATTAACCAAGGAGATTGCATGTAAATTGATACCATGGTTTATCATAACAGTTGTGGTACCTCGGTGTCTAAAAGCACCGTTAAGCTCAGCGACGCTCAACATTTCAGGGTAAGTTCAACGTGGCAGTGTCAATTTTGACCTTGTTACGTTCTTTCCGGCCCGCTATGCGATGGTACACGATCGTGGTGGGCAGGTGAAGATGCTTGGAACACACATTCCCGTGGTATCGCTGGCCTAGTATATGAAAAGAATGAAGCTAATCCCGAAAAGAGGAATTACTTTGTCTTCAATATCTGCGTTTACCGGCCAGTCATCTGGTCGAGTTCAAGTTCGGCTTGCGTACCCGAGGAATGAGAAATGTACATGAGGTGTACCTCAGCCTCAAGACTTTAAAAACACCGAGGGAAAACCCTGTGTGATAATTGGTGAGTTTCCTGCATTCCGGTGGAGGCGAAGCATTAATGGAATTAGGCCCTTTAGTCGTTCTGGTGCGAACTTCTAGATGAACTCCATCAGGAAAGCACAAAAGCCTGGAACCGTAACGGCAGAATGTTAAAAGCCTATTGTAATATTTGCGTAAACCGCAGGACTTACGATAGTACCCAGCACGTGTTATCGTAGATGGGATATACACTGGCCAATGTCTGGCGAAATCTAGTGGCACCGTTGAAAAGGATAGATCTTTTGGAACTCCATGCACGAACCTTGAAGAAGAGCCCAATGTATGACTAGATTGCTCCTGCAGAAACATCAACGGGTGCTGTAGGACTTCTTAGGACTAGCTAGTGCATAGTTTAACCGCTAAGTCGCGATCGCAAACCCGGAACTTAGAGATTGCAGAAGGGAACTTGTGCTTGTCCTATCTCAAGCCATATTCCTGGTAGATTGAGCTGAGACTCCCGGAACTAGGCCTCCAAGACCCTTGCTTGCATGAGCACTCAACGTGTCTACGATGATTTTCGCTTCCCTTGTGTTCAATTAGTCTTGTGCTGGGCAATTGGCTCCGACATACAGACCTGTTACCTCCCTAGGAATGATCATACGTCATGTGGATGCACCCGTTTTATCATTCTGGCAGTCAAGATGGCAGGAGATACCCCAAGTAGCGTTCCGATATTTCATGCCAGTGACCATCCGCTAGGGGGTGCAAGCAGCCAAAGCGGATCGTGTACCCACGAGCATGCCTAAATGGCGACTCCTAGGTAAAATTATGTGTTGCTTAATCTAATGGTTAGTACTGAAGGTGGCCCCATGGCCCCAAATGCTGGAGTGACTCACCGCCTTCGAATAGGTTGACTGGATTAGTATGGCCCACAGCTGATACTCAGGCCTCGATATTCTTTTGCACAAGCAATCTGCGGGTCTTGGTGCAGCTGCTTGAGAGCCTCCGCCCATGAGTGACAATGGATCAGGAAAATCGATTATTATTGTGCGCCTGCATGTCATCTAGAGGGACGGAGATGGTAGGCAAATCCCGTCATCTCCATAGATTTACTCGATCCTAGACACCAGTTCGTGAGTATTATCATTAACACAGCAGCGTAAATCCACATACAATACTCTTTCCCAATTCGGTTGACTATCTCGATGTGCACTGGGGTTAACACAAAAAGGTTTGCTTCTCATATCTTGTTTCAAAAACCGAGTAAGTTGATGAATAATAGCCTTTTCTAGTTATCAGGGAAGCGTTTTCACATGCCCGCTATCTCCCATCACAATCCTATCGCGGTGTCAGCTGTCCTCTCAGTCGCCTGTCATAATTGAGGCTGCACGGCGAAGCTTTGAAGAGACGTTTCCATTCTGCGTTTAACTCTGTCGAGATAGCTGATCCCATCCCTGTTCAAAGAAACGTTCCTCAATCAAAGTAGTTGATAGACATATGTCTATGTATGTACCTGCTGACTTGACCCAGAGCTCATTCCCAGCTTTGTCATCGAAAATTAGGAAGGGGAGATATCACGATGGCGTGGACATTGGTGACAGACGAAGCAGACACTCGGAGCTAGCCGACAGCTTTGTTCGAGGCTGAGCGCCTGGCTTTGATTTGAAGCGAGAATAGGCTTCGGCAGCGCTAGTTAGATATGGTAGAGTAGTAAATCGCGTGCGATGGTTCCGGGAAGTAATGACGGACACACCGTATAGCTGTTGAATGAAATGCTGCTTAGTGGTGGGCCTTCGTTAGTGTATCCCCATGAATATCCCGAGAACAGTGTGTTCTAATTGCCCTGCAAGGCCCGTAAGCCACATGCTGCGCACTGCTTGGACTCTCATCAACTCGAGAGCCGGACGATGATCATGTGTGAGGCACCACGACGGATATCGCGGGCTTTACCATCCACCCGCCAGTTCATCTTCATCCCCCAAACTCAAATGGTCAGGTTGGACGAGCTAAGGACACCTGTTGCGTATTAGGATCAAGCGGGGTACCGGTGAATGTCGCAAAGACCGGTTAGGGATACAAGAAGTTCTTGCGGGACAGCAAAGAAGTTGAAAGGGTTTTATGGGGTAACGCCATACGATTTTGAGCTGCGAGGTGAGGGCTTCGGGGACGGGTACGGGGATGAGGAGAGGGTTGATTGGGCCCTGTGCGAGACGACAGATATATAGGATGGGAAGGGTGTTGACTAACTCTTCTCGCTCAAGTCTCGGCACTGTCCTATGGATTCCCGTGCTCTTTCTTCACACTTTCTTCCGCGTCAATCCTCGAGTCCCCCACTGAATTTCTAACAAGACTCGTCACCCTGCCCCAGAGATGCAAGACAATATCGAACACTCACCTAACGGTCACCACATGTGGTCCCCTCCATGTGCTTCTCTGAACAGGTTGTACTCACTATTGCATTGCATCACACGCGAGATATAGGTCACTTTCCCACACGATACATCCCCACCATCCCACTTTCATGTGGTGACTGCTCAATCACTTGGAATCGTATTCGCGAAATGCTCCCCAATCACCACAGGTTAAGACTTGCATTCACACGGCCGAGCATGACCGTGCTGCACCAACATGGGTCCCTCTATCCCCGCCTTAACTTCTCTGCTCTCCTTGATTTCAAGCCGTTGTGCGTCAGGGTAATCTCACATGAACACCCACTCAAGGTACGGTTGACTTGTTTCGTCTGTGATCGATGAGCTCGTTCGTTGGCTGTGTGAGAGCGCGCAATTCCAGTTGATTATCGTAAACTTTAAGACCGCCGTCGTCAGAACTTTCAGTGGTACAGGGACGAAATGCAAGGATTGATGCCACTCTTCGCCGGCGGTCGGGTCGGCCGCAAAAGCGCCCGGTATAGTTGATAGCCATGGGATTGTTGATGGAGAACAAGAGGGGAGGATGGATGAGTTGATCAGGTTTAGTGCAATGCAAGGGTCATAAGATGAAGTGTGGGAGGCGGTGGGGTAGAATTGATTGATGTACTCAGGAGTTATGCTGGTTAAGAACGAAACCCATGGCCCCTCCCCCACAGGTGTTTGCACCTGGACGCAGTTTTGATTGATATAGGCTATGCTTTCCGCATTGATTGACTGACATCGTGACACGTCTAGATGCCCACCTTTCAAAGCTTGACAATCCCAACCGCACTAGACCCTGAGTGCGTGCACTAGCATTCAGCCGCCACCCATTTCAAAGCTGCCGAGCAGTAGGCTTCCCGTGATCGTTGTACACAAACCCCAGGTCCAACAAGGCGCAGTTATGCTAGATTTTCACACTGAAGGACCTTTCCTCTCCCGCGATGTGATTGTAACTTCAATGTCTATGCTCCCGTATTTGTTTTAAGACGATCTGTAGTGTAATACATGAAATACAGCCTGTCATCGATTCATCAGCCACAACGCGTTGGAAGCCTTGTACTCACTGTTGAAATTATAGCGGCTCAAAAGTAAAGAGTATTTATGTCGGATTTATCCACTTTGATTCCAGTTTGCTAGAAGTAGGCGTGTGTAGATTACACCCATGTCCAGTGACATCACTCCTAACACGGTTCCTGGTATCGGGCTCAGCGCCCTGCACCTCAAAGCTTCTAGCTGTCCCACAATTTTTTCCAAATTGGTTTCGGGGTGTTCGAGGGGCGTCAATTAGCACAACGAGGCTGAGGGAAAACACAAAAGCCAGTTCAGTAAGCAATTTCGTTATTGGAATCGATAGCTGAAAAAGCAAAAGGTTCCTTTACGACGGAAACCAAAAGATGAAGCGGAAGCAAGTGTACAAACACCCTTGGCAGTCGGCTTGGCTTGGTACGAACATTTCGCGATCGGGTTCATCATCATCCCAATTTGATCAACGCTTGTTGGTAAGGCAAGGCAAGTAAATTGTCATTCTGTGAACTGGATTATAAAGGCCGCGGATGTAAATGGGTGGCTGCTTGTGGATTAGTGAAGCACGAGGGTCAGCGGCGAGAGAATGGTTGTAACATACCAACTCGGATTGAGCTAGGCACGATTGTCTACATGAGCTCAGGAAAACCCTCTCTAATTCAGCGCGTTTTTACTCGAGTACACCAGCCAAGAAACTGAGTTACGATATTTCTGCTCGCATATCGATGCCAGGCGAAGATAGTGCATTGTCCGTCGTGTCGGTCCCCGACTTCATCTTCTTCCCTGTCAAATGGCGGTGATTTATGACAAAGGTCGGACCCTAGCTGAACGCGCAAAGAACGATCTGTTGATCAGCAAGTACAACCCCCGGGCTTGCCTTTGAGGCCGTTGCTCATAAAGTAACACCCGAGATAACACCACCCTACTGTCTACGACCCTATGACGTATGATAGGGACTATGCACGCTGGTCCGGTCAGCCATCGCACACCGCACCGCATACCGCAGCACGTTTCAAGTGCCAATTAATCTTCTCGATAAAATCTATGCGAAACAAGCTGGGACTGTAGTCAACGAGAATTTCATGAGCTACAAAGGAGGTACTTGGCCATCGATTGCGCATGTGGATGTGGTCCATTTTTTCTCCCTTTTACGCCAACATAATATGGCCCAGTGCACGTTTAGATACCGGACTGTTGCGGCAAAATCCTGGAATTACTCTGCAAATTTTGAGTTTTCTGCATCGTCGAGAGGGAGGAGAGGGGATTTCGAGTTTAATGGGGATATTCGAGTCTGCCTCCCCCTAAAACGAACGGAAGCATATGATGCCCTCGGAAGAACCCGACGTGGTTGCTCTCCCAGCCAGTCGCGTACCCTGAACGTGCTGAAGAATCAACCCCTGCACACAGAATTGGGACCTGTCAGCAATAAATGAAGCAAAGTGTACGAAGGCACGTATAACGCACGCGCGCAATCCTGATCAAGCCACGTTCCTCGTTCAGCTGTCTGTTTCTTGGGAGCCTTTGTAAAAAAAGAAAAAGGGGGGTGCTTATTTTTTTTAGATTGGTTTGCTGGTACCTCATCTTGATCTAATGCTCACCCCTCCCTGTTTCTTGTGGCTCCTAGTTTGATTGTTCCCTTGCACCCCCGAAAGTCTGATTTTTTTTTGCTCTCTATGGCAAGCCCTGCAGCAACCATCAAAACCGTTCGCTCCTGTTCAACTTAGCTCCGTATGCACATCCTTTTTCGACACATCAATGACTTTCCCTCAATGAGCAACATGAGGGCAGATCCCTCTCAACTGTTAAGATAGAGATAACCGGGGAGGTATTTGCAAGGGTGAACACCTCCTCGAAAGGTTCAAGGGTCCCGGAGGCAAATCGAACCAAGTTCATAAGCGATATTCGAACAGCATAGGGATATTCTGGAGCAACGCTCTCGTATGCCAATGCAGTTGATCACAAGCCATGGGTTCTTGTTGCTCGAATCAGAAAGGTGATCTTCGATTACCTCGTCACAAGATCTGCCAGCACTGCAAGTGGGGAGAAGTTTTACTGAGATGAACTCCCATGGTTAGTAGATACTTCGGAATCATTTTCCCCATCTAGGAAGTTTCTACACACATCGCACGAATATTTTCCTTTCAATACACACCAGGAGTCGTAAGTGATCGCACGTACTCTGCTCCAACAACAATCGTACTTGTATTTCATAGAACTCGACGCCGTGATGGTAGCGGCGACGCGTCAGCTTCGGGTGCGCATTTTTAATCGTCGACGAGTAACGCAGTCGCATGCGAAGAAATTAGCTCAGCGTGTGTATAACGACGGCTGATAGGCAAGAAATATATGACGGAGCATTTATAATCACAAGCGATACCCACATACCAACTCCATTGACAGCCGAGAGGGAAAATTACCGGAAATCTCGTTTGCTGGCTGAACCGTCGCCTCTGTGTGCGCGTATACTGCGCATCACTCTGCACCTGATCGTCGCCTCCCCGCGTCTGCCAGTCGACGCATAATCATATCAATTCAGAGTCGACAATCAGAAAGCATATAGGATAACACACCTAGGCCCACGGGTCTCTTCTCCATCCGAAGATCTGATATTGATGCCGGACCGCACTCACTCTTATACACGATTCAGTCAACCGGAGCGGAACTAGGATGTCCTGGAGGTGAACTGGTATTATTGGGCCTCGAGAAGGGTCGGGGAGCAGTAACTTTTTGGCATCTAATCGAATTAGCTGGGCACTCTAATATCAGGAAGGCTTTTTTCTCCTGACAATAACATAAGGGCTTGTTGGGCTACGGAGGCAATAATTCACGTACTTGCCGTGTATTGCGACTTGGTGTTATCCCAAGGTGTTGACCACTCTACCCGGGCAGCACACGATGTACCCACAGGCCGCCTTGCGCCACCATTTGTTGAATGTTCAGCACCTGTCGGATATCCGGGAAAATGAGCACTTTTAGGATTGCGTTGCGTAAACTCCTGCAGGGAGGTTTTTTCAACAAGCTCGATGCCAATGTCAGCGGAGCAAAACGGTTGAACCAGCATAGGAGGACACATATACCATAATCAGTTACTTTAAGCACTCGGTCCTCCGGGAAGCAGTACCGGAGCGAGGAAACGAAGGGAGTCCACCGGACGATCCTTAGTGAGGTACTAGCTCAGGAGGTTTTTGGTGGTGCTGGCAGTGCAGCAGCAGCCTGAACGCGCCACCAAGTCCTCCTGTGAATACATCAGTCTTTATGTGGTCCAAGTGCGTAATGCAGGTTCTGGAATGTCATCAATCACGTACATTTCGTCGTGGCAACCCTCGGACTTTCGTATCGACTCAACCGCGTTGGTTTTGACGCCCCCGACGTCCTTATCTATTTCTTTCCGGGCACAATGACGATCTCGACACCGTCGATCATGTCGAGGTCGAGATGAGTTAGTGCAAAAATGCGTACCTGGGGTAGGTCCTGCGCACGCCTAACAGCAATTGAGCCAGCCCCCCCTTATTGTGCCCAGAGTGGCAGGGGTTTAGGGCATAACGTCAAGGGCGTGATCCAGCCTGTTATGGCGCTTGTCGAAACAACGGCGATGTTCAAGAATGGCTAGTGCTGCGTAATAGTCCGAAGTTGCATGTGTGAACACCTCTGCGGACGTGCGGAGGACTGAAGAGTTCAATTGACTTGTCGGTTTCTATGGGCATCAGGGAGTTAGGTATGAGATATGATGTAGGATGACGATCGGGGTGTATGCGCCCTTCCGTCTTGTCCGTACAGAACACTTCCTCCGTCTATTGAGTCTGTTTTGGTGGCATTCAAGGCCACGACGCAAACGAGTACCCTCGTAGTAACCATGTCGTTGTGCAAAAGCCTCCTATCAAGATGATTTACCACATAACATTCACTCGTTCTGACTTGTTCAAGGAAGATGTATATGCATCGCTATCGAGTCCGAGGTATGATGTCAATGACGATATTTCTTATTGATCTTGCTATACAATGTGATCATGATCATTCATCACAAGCATTTAGGATTAGGACACTGTCGTCCAATAATACTCCATCGTCTCCAGTCCTGCCATGGAAATAGTATTTCCAGATTCAAATCACCAATACAATGACACGCACTGTATCGCGTCATCCCGACATCGGTGCTCATGTTATGTGCTAGCTGTAATGCACAAACATCACCGGCGATTAGTGCCGTTTAGTCGAGGCATCAGCTGCAGGTCAAGTGGTAGTGGGCTAAATCAAGACGCTATTCGCAACTGTGTATAGCCAATACAATCAAAACACCGGCACCGACTCGGATAGCTCGTTGATTACTCGCTCGAACTCGAAGTTGTGCTATGAATATCCTCTCTCCAATCATCACTTAAATAGAACCCACCTCGGTGGTAGGCAATCACTTTAGATTATCACCCTAATCGGCTTGCAGTATCACTGGCACCCAGGCAGCATGCCGCGACTGCAGACGCGCTGCTCTCAATCTATTAATACTTATTTGATTAACATCGTAGATTCGAATTGGCTCGTCGACCCCGCTGGCACCCCGCGGGGAAAGAGTACCGGCGATGCGAGGCGTTCATTTGATCCAAAAAACTCCCTGCACAGTGGCGATGTGGCGAGGCGTGTGTGGACCAGTAGCCTTACGCACGCAGCTGCAGGAGCATAGTGAGAACCGAAATCCCATCCACAGTAGTACTAGCTCTCTATTTTATTACTCATGACCAACCAAAGTTCGCCGTCATGTACGTACTCGCAGTTGATTGTCGCGCGCCCCGCATTGTCTTGGTTTTTTTCATCCGAGGTTATGAGAGTATGTGGTGCCTCTTTGTGGTGCCTCCTTTCATTGAGTTGGAGCCATCCCCTAGAGATGTTAGTCGTGAGTGCCCCTTCCAAGACCTCGTTCTCAGCTCTTTCATGTGGTTCCAACGGTCTCCTCGCCGATCTTTTGATTCAAGCGATGTCTCGAGGTGCAAGTCGCACTTGACTGCGGTTCGAACGCCTTTTACATGAACACCGAACGAGTCGTGGTCTCAGAGTTCGTTGGACCTGCCTTCTTTTTCTGTGCCAGACGGATGACGGATGCAAATGCCCCCCAAGAAACGCTTGGCGACTCGGTACACTGGCGACAGGGGGACCAATCGTGTGACTCAAGTCCCCGACTGTCCAATGTCCAATGTCCATCCGCCCGCCCTGACTCATGCACAGTACTGGACAAGTGGCTGACCAAATTCGCCGAATCACTGACGCAGCCGTTTTGTTGCAGCCGTTGCCAGCCCCCTGGTCACCCAGATGAGTCGACTCGGACTTTAACGCATGATTATACGCCCCCCCTCCTCCCCCCTGGCGCATGGTGTCCGAGTTGGGTAGTTTGTTCGTGCTCAGGCTTGCCGTACGGTCGACGTATACAGCAGGTTGCAAACGCAAATCAAAAGTTCCAGAACGGCGGGCTTGGAGGGCTAAAGACCGACATGTGCGGAGAGTGTGGAAACGGTGTTGGACTGGTGGTCGATCTGATCTTGAGAGCGCGGAGCGCTCGCTGAGTTTAGAATCGCGTACGTATGTAGTTTTGTGTTGCTAAAGCACCTTTTATAATCATCGATATGGCTCGCCGTGTCCCTGGAAGTGGTAAATTGACATTGAAAGTAAAGTGTACATACATATACTTCTCGTTCACTAATTTTTTCTTCTCCCTGCCGTTATCTTTACACCATGAGCGTTATGAATGCTACAGTAATTCCGACTCGGGATTGGGAATGTACGACACCACGGAAACGGTGTATTCTCCTGGCCGTGGTGGTGTCCTGCTCCTATGTCCGTTCCCGTTCTGTCCTGTTCTAAAAGCACAAATAGACTGCACATGCGCAGCAACAAAGGTGAACAATAATAGAAACACAACAGCGACAAAAAAAAGGAGCACTAGTCCTATCGATTGTCATTGTCATCCACTCAACGCGCGCTATACACCACACAATCCCCCTGAAGCCAATCCCAACCCTGACTTTCATTTTCATTCATTGTCCCCGAACAGGGAATCACAAGCAGATGCGTCCCATCCAACAAATCAGGATAATCTCCGTCTTCATTCCTCCCAACACAACAAACAACGATAGAGCGCTGCGCTACGACCGCAAGGGTTACCTCGCCTTCAGGCGACTTCGAATTCGACAAAGGAATATTCCACTCGACTCTTAACCTTGATGCGCGAGTTGATAGTGTAATAGGTAAATGATGAAAAAAATGGAATATTCCGAAGGGTTCTTACAGAGTCCGAGCTGTATACAACTCTTTATAGACACCACGAAGGAGGCTATTAGGCTAAGTACGGCCTTGGGCAGGGTCTTAGGGCGAGGGCGAGTGAAAAAGGTAAAACTCCTATAGACCCCTACCACTCGCCGATGATACTCCTCAGGTTCTTGAATCGAAACGACGAGGGGAACCCACACTACAGTGGGTCATCAGCACCATCAATGCGCTAAGCACATATACTGCGTCCGTGCATCCCTCCTTCCCTATAACACGCACCATTCTCGCTGTCCAAGGTAAAAGGAGTCTGAAGGGCCGCCTTGACGAGTCGCACTGAAAGGCTGTCGTTTGAATATGATTTCAATTTTGATTTAATTTACACGATCCTTCTAGTGTGGGTATTATGCGTGAGTGTGGGTGTGTGCGGTCTCGTGCACGATGTAGGGATGCGGACATGAACGTCAAGGTGAAATGAAGTGTCATTGTCCAAGGGCCCGGGAGGGGAAGTGGGGGTGGCAGCTGGGGAACCTGGCATTCTAGTATATTCGGGACTTGGACGTACCACACCACAAGGCAGATTGCACCACTTCTTGGAACGAGAAACCTAGAGCCCATTACTTGCCCATGAAAATTCCCTCCACCTCTACACCGGGCCTCGAACGTCGAACACCTAATGGCCGACCACGGGGTCCAGACATAATTATATAAAGAACCGCTCACCAGAATTAGGCGAGGGAAGCGAACGTGCGCTCTATCGCTCCGAGTGGAGCTGGGCCTGAAGTTGGAGAGGCGTGGAGTGGGGAGTACGTACACACCCAAAGATTCGCCGCTGAATGAATGCGAGGATGAGGTCTGCAGGCATAGATGAGATAACGAGAGAGAGAAACAAAAGATAAAGGAAGAGTGACGCGACGATGAAGTGAATAGAAGCCACCAACGCAGGTGCACAGAAGCAGTAATTTCTACTCCCAGGACGAAGATCACAGCGGAAAAATTTTAGAGTATAAGCATGTCAACGCTCATGTCACTTGCCAGGACAGTTCACGGCTAAATACGCGCATGGGTTTAGGCGTGTGTATTCGTGCCCTAAAATACATTAATCACCGTGGTGGTGCACACACACATATGTACGCAATGGGTAGGTGGGAGATAAGGAGATATCACATTACGACAGGACATAGGTCGGTATGGAGATGCAGCGACACCAGGCCAGATGCCAGATAAGCGTGGCCACACCTTTATCTCTGGCTTTGGCATTATACCTTGTTCTTTTATTAACGGAGGCAACAAAGGAGCGAGCGAAGAGTCACTATGAGCAAATAATTCTCGCAAACCCCAAATTAAAGGACGTGAATGCAAAGAGGTACTCGCTTGGCCTTTATATAAGCGCAATAAAACATCGGCGTTCCCAAGCGCGCCAGAATCCGTTGATAATCCGTCGATTGCTGACAGTCGAATGGCGAACTCGGTCTATGGCCAGTAAGATTGACTCCGGCGAGCTGATGCGTGATGCGCTGGTCTAGACAAGAATGGCAAGTGGGCAAAGGGGAATAGGCTTAGATAGGACATACATCGAGGAACCCGGGGGGTCTAAAGGGGAGATGGCGGTGGTGGAGGAAGAAGGAAGGAAGCGATGAATAGCGGACAATCGTGGATGGATGGATAAGAATCGAGATAGGGCACAACAAGCACGTATACGTGCACGGGCACATGTACACGCAGAGATGAAGGCAAGCCCGGGCTGGGGACATGGCAATTACCATTGATGATGATAAAGACGAAAGAGTCCAAGTCTTTGATGCTGATCCTACGCGAGAGGAGATTGACGGGGAATCTGAGCGTCCTGTTTCGATGGTCTCCAGGCTGGAAATTTTCAAGGGGTTACCTGGCACTGACACGCGTCGGTGGTGTGAACAGGCACTGGACTGGAATGCGTTAGGACGAGTTGGAGGATACTCAAGTCTGCCAATGACAACGATAATGCTTCCATCAGTGGCATGCATCATACATCGCACCTCGCGATTTGCCGTTAATATCATCTGGCGCAGAGTAGGAGGGGATGCGAACTGAACCAGAGGGGTCGAGCTGGTCGATGGCCGGGGCGAGTCAGGAGACGAGTTTGGAAACTGTGGACAAATATAGGAACAAATCAACTCTGTTTTCTGGTCTGAAGTGAGCCGTAAGGGTAGGACGTACGTGGTGAAATGGCAAAGTTACTGCCACGAGCATACGTTATGGGCATTGATTGCCATTTGTGTTTTCCTGCATCATCGGGCGCGTCTGGGTACCGCCGCTTCGCGCAGTTATGATATATGGAGTGTACGTTATCGAGCCATCAAATGTCTATTTTGTTGTGCGTGAGGACGGGCACGGGACAGAGGAGTGAGGGAAGTGTGCGGAACGTCAAAGAGACATCACGTTAGTGGGACAGTAGTGGTCAGATATTGATAGCATCAAGATTGGGAAGTGCGAGAACCATAATGAGATGACGAAGACGGACCCGTGAGGTCAGGACACAGATGAGAGAGGGAAACATTTGGACAATCACTGAGGACGTGAGAAGATCAGAAGATTGCGGGCAATTGTCGTTTGAGGAGTGGAAGATCCAGGGTAGAGTTGGACTGCACACAGGAGTTGCGCGTGCGGCCATGATTGGAACACAACTGCTGGATATATCGGGCACATGGGTCATGCATGCAGGCAAGAGGTTTTGTGTGGAGGGGAGCTTTTATAGCGATTACGAGAGGCCCAAGATGGAGACTTGCCATCACGAGTGGGAAGATGATTGAAAATAGGATTGGGCTTGACGTGGGCAGGGGCGGCCACACCAGGTTGGGCAGTGGGCTTTACGGTCTGCGAGCTGGTATCTGTGGCAAAACACGCTCAGAGCGTGGCGTTTGACAATCGGCGGTAAAGCGTGATGACGAATCGTGAAGAGCAGGTACAGCTGATGTGGGACAGCACCGGCTAGATGCACCAAGATTCTCGATGGACGGACATAAGTAAAAACATGGGGAATAGTGATGGACCATTGATGTCATTGATTTAGTATTGGAATTACATGCAGGCGAGCTATGATGCAGAGTGATGGCAAGTGGGTCGAAAAGAAGCAGCACACAGAGGGTAAGTAGAAATTGTGGAGAATGCGATACAGGAAGCACGAAGGCTGCAGAATGGCTCGAGGAGCAGGGCCAGGATGGGCAGGGAGTGGGCAGGGGATGCGCATCGCTAGGGCCGGGAGGGAGATAGACACAGCAGCGCGGAGGTATTGGAGGGTGGGGAGAGATTGCTCGGGCAGGGTACAGCGTCCGAGAGAGGATGGTCGGAGTCGAGGCGAGGGCGGGAAGAGGATGGGACGGGTTGGTAGGGTGGATAGGAGTGATGGTTCGCAGGGTCGAGTGCCAGGCGAGACGCGATTGATGAGACAGGGAAACATACGCGCAACCAAAGGGGCAAGGTGGGACGGAGCATATAGAGTTTTATATTCTGCATCACGATCCAGCCAATCTCGATCGCTGACTCACTGCGCTTGCTTGCGCTCCACACTGACAAAGCCGAGCGCACCAGCGACGTCGTGGAGGATACGCACACGCACACGCACTGGCAGACGCTGTGCGGGAATGCAGCCGTACAGCCTCGCCAGCGATAAGATTGCCCGAAAAGCCAATCACGCCCATCGGCGAGCTGCTCGACTCAGATCGAGGCGACACGTGTCCCCAAACAGGACCCCGGACAGCGTGGAATATGCCCAGATGCATCGGGGAAATGAATTTTGGTGGAGGCCTTCTTCTTCTGCAGCTTCTGGCCCGTTGCGCTTTCTTTCTTTCCCAAACAACACCCAGTCCTCCTCGTCTCCATCCCAAAGCCACCATGGCTGCCATCGCACACACATCCACCACCACTGCCACCATCCATCCGCCGTCCCACTCCTCTTCCAGGAGACACCACAAGCGCGGCATCCTCTTGACCTCAACCGTCCCCAACTCGCCCTACATCTCCTCCGAGGCTCCCTCTCCTACCTCCTCCGCAGCCTCCTCCTCCTCGTCCCACACAAGTCTCACAAACACCCCCATCTCCTCTGCCCCCTCGTCCCGCCGCATCCGCTTCGCGCCTCTCCCAGATCCCCGGCGACTCGTAATTGTCAACGATGACGGAACAGAGTCACCCTTGCCCGAAGACGCCACACACTATCCCTGTCCTCTCTTCGCACCCACCCTCTCCGAGGACTTCCCGGACAACCAGGACACCTGCAGCCTCAGCAGCTCGGGCAGCGCGTCCAAGCGCAACAGCTTCACAGCAGATTCCGCTGCCTCCACCCCCGGCACGATGACCCCCATCTCAACATCACCCGAGGACGGCCTGTCATTTGGCATGCCCCTTGCCTTGACATCCTCGCTGACAAAGAAGTGTGCACCCTCCGGGTCCTCGCGCACAAAGTCTCTCCTCTTCCGCCCCTTCTCCAAAAAGTCATCCGCCTCATCCGCCGCCTCCACCTACTCTCTCACCCCCACAACCTCCCATGACCAGTCCTCATCCCAGAAGAGCAGTTCCTTTTCCCGCAAGAACATCTCCACTGAAGAGATCCTCACTCTCGGAACCATCAACCTCTTCCGCGCCTCGTCCCGCGATCGCGACGACAGCACCTCCGGCTGGGGTCTCCAACGCTGGACAAGTGCCGGATCCAGCAAAGAACCCACTCCCTCATGGGGTGCTCCTCTCACCCGGTCCCAGAGCTCGCAGTCATACAAGGGCAGACGATCATCATTCTTGTCACTTCCCTCGCCCCTGTCTGGATCAAGTTCTAGCAAGTCCAGATCCAAGACTCGCCCTGCCCCATCTGCCACCCCTCGTCACGCTGGCACCCGCATGCTCAACGGACGCATATATGGTGCTCGTCGACCCAATGGCCTGTCACAGAACCCATTCGCCAATGCTCGCGACGAAACCGACCCTGAGTTTGTTGAATGGGGATACGGTGGAATGGGTAGTGTTAGGAACGCCGGCAGCTCCAGCATGTGGAATAAGGTGCAGAGTGACGGAAGGGGCGTAGTCGTCGGTCAACAAGCAGGTGAGGAGGATGACGGCAGCGGTATGGGTTGGGTAAGGAAGAGAAGAGAGGAGCGTGAACGTGCTAGGAAGGAGCAGGAAGCAAAGGAGAAGGCGGAGAAGGAGAAGGAGCAGCAAGCGGCTGCAGAGGAGGCACAACCCGCCGATGCCTCAAGTACCGCCCCTCAAGAGGAGCATGTCTTGCGCGCGGTCAACATCCCCGCCCCTGTTCCTCGTCCTCACCACCACCACCGGTCTTCCTCCAAGACACATGTTCGCGCCGCCAGCGGAGATCTCAGTGCCCTCCCCGCCGCAGAGCAACAGGAAGAGCAAAAGGAGGCATCAGTTGTGCCAGAGCCTACCGAGGACTTGGAGGAGGAGGACAGCAGCAGCGGAAGCGAAGACGAGAGCGAGTCTGATAGCGGATTGGGAGACAACAAAGGTGATGATGAAGATGACTTTGAGGATGATGATGACGAAGACGAAGACGAAGATGCGAAGAGAAAGACTTCGCTATGCGCTGGTGTCGAGAAGATCGCAAGACACAAGGAGGCGGCCTCAACAGCTGTGGAGGACAAAGAGGGTGAGAGTAAGGGTAGCCGATGAGCGCCTCGCTCGTCCTACTTGGTCCACGTGTATGGCCCTGGACGAGTGGCCACCTTGATAGCAAGGTCAAGACACTACGCCAGAGACCCATCCGCTCCAACGATATATCACCCCCTTCAGCCGCTTAACCTCCGTCTCCTTGGTCACCACCCCATCTCCCACGCACCACGGCCTTCCTCCTCCCAAAAATTCCAACACGCCGTATCTATTGGATATCCTCCCCCACATCCGTCTATCATTATTCCACGCTTGCATCCCCGCTTCTGGGGCTGCTTAACCTAGAGTTCGGGCAATCATACGCTTTCTTGGTTTCCTTGGGCTTTCATTGGATGCTTGTATGTTTATTTGGGGTTTATGCCATCCTCTTTGCATTTTTGGTGTGTATCCACTCGCTTCAACTGTCCCATTACACCGTCGTTAACCTTATTACGTCCTCTAGCGTTTCTTGAACCCGTCATCGCCGATCCGACATTCATGTTCATACCCATTTCATCTATCTCTTCTTCTCTTCGGTTACCTGGACATTTGGTTGTACGCTATCGTGTACGATCAGGTTCGTAAATTCATTTCGCAAGTAATTAGTCGGGTAAATCGTGAGTATCATTCCTTCATCCCTATCCCACTACCGCTATTCGGACCGGATTTGCTAACCGATATCTTACAGGGCATTAATGAACGGACAAAATCAACAACCCCAATTCCCCAAACTCCTCTCCATACTTTTTCATTATCATCTTGCATCTGCATACTCGCGCATATAAGTACGACCTTTTATGATGAATGCAGTTTCATCTCGCCTCTTCTCTGTCCTCCTCTTTTTGGGCCACGTTCCTCTTTTCTCTTGTTTGCCACTCTCGTCATACGTACATTCCTCCACTCTCTGATTTTTGGTTTTTCTATTTTTCTCTCCCTCTATCCTCGTCGCATTACCACTCCACCATCACCCATATGCATCACCCATCAGCAGCATATACCACTCTTCATTCCCCTCTCTCTATCTCTCTCCTCGTCCACCTATTCCCGCAGTACGCTTTTATCCTTTATCCTTTTTCTGAGTCGACTTCTCTTCTCTTCGATCGGGTATTATGTATAATTCCCTTACTACTCCCTTATTCAATTGGAAGCTTTTTTTTTTGCATAATCAGAGCTCATCATGCTCGCTCCGCCTGATATTGTATGCTTTGAACTAGCATCATGAGGAGTGCTCTAGAGTTCTTTTTTTGCTACCTCTTATACCATTTGTGCAGACGTGACCAGACACTGCTTTACAATGTACTCTTCCAAGTTGTTACCTGCCATGCCTATCCATGCGTACCTACGTACCCGTTACCCCCTCGTTTCTCCGAAATTTGATTTCACTAGCGTTTCGAGACTCTCTTTGCGTGCGCGCAGGGGCGTTTAGGACAATGGAATTATTTTGTCAATTCGTATACATGTGTGAGATTGTCAAGTTTGGAACAATTGTTGTAATGATGATGGATGCTTACTGAGACAAATTACCCCTCGAAGTTGTGTGGCCTGGCGGTCTGAGTTGCATTGTATTGTTCTATAGAGTACACTCCGGACTCGGAGACTCGGATCGCAAGACCTAGGTGAGCACTGCACTAGTCCGAGTCTGTACTTGAACGCACACACGCACGCAGGTGCAGGCCTCAGGCTCAGGCTCTAGAAGTTTAGCTCTCAGGCTGTCTAACCGTGTGCTAGCATTTTTCCTTCTTGTATTTTTTTTTTTTTCCTTTGAGCTCTCGGATCTTCTCCCAGACCAGACTACCAATTCAAGATCCAGTGGCGAGTGCTCTCCGCCACTCGGGCTGGTTGTGGCTGCTACTGCTGCAAGTGGCGATATCGCCGTCATCTCCATCTCCGCTGAATTCATGAGACTGCCGTAACCCCTCCCCCCCCCTTCGAAGCAGGTGATTCTGTTGCGAGTCTTGGCAGCATGTATACCGCATTTGCTTGGTGTTTGTACTTTACTTTAGTGTATAGTCCTCTATATATGCAGCACATTCACGGACCCGGGGACGTGGTAAGCATGGAATGTAAACCACCTGTGACTTGGGGGGTTCCCGTCCATTCTGGAATTTGGGGTGCGTATCGTGCATACACACTCAGACTGGTGAGGTTGATCCGTGCGTATTGTATTAATTATTATGATGCATGTAGTGCGCGCGCAGTGGCAGTGAGAGCGGACGTCAAGTGACAGACGGGTAAGGAAAACAAGGGAACTCGAGAGAATTCGAACACCAGAATGAATCGCATCGCATTTTGCATTTGTGCGTCGTCGTAATCACTGCTGATAGCTGGTGTACATGACATGTCCAAGGTGGTAATGATATGATACATTTAGCGGAATTTTCGGTGGAATTCTCCCCCTCAATCTCCCACTCACATCCCTAAGATCTATGTGTGTACGTGCTCTGGGGGTGTCATAAGTCCAGGTTCAGGGCATGTTGTTGTCATTACTGTTGGAGCTGTTGCAGTTGCTGTTTACACTTGTAATTTTTTGAAGAGGATCCGAGGACTGCAATGGCGGTGTTTCGAGGGACGATCCGAAGTCGTCACTTGCCAATTAAAGGAGGTGAGCGGGGCCGGACTTTGTGAGTGGAGGGACGATCTTGGGTTCTCTTGGAGCGGTGACATAGTGTGCGTGCTACGCAGTGGCACCTACATACATCATAGAGAAGGTCGAGCTCGGAGGCGGTAGGCCAGTGGTGTCGAGGTCGGCGAATAAATTGGGAAATATGAATGGAGGGGAGAATCTGGCTCGAACACCCTCCGTTGTCCGACGATGCAGGAGTCGGTGGCCGGCAGAATCACTAGTATGTTCGTTTAATGGGATTTGCTTTGAGGATCCACCGGACGCACGAGCTGACAGCGCGGCGGGGATTGAGATAGGTTCCGGATTCGTTCTAGGACTTGTTGGTGGAATGAGCCTTCTGGACTGCCCATCTGATCCCAGACGCACATGCCTAGTGTACGTACAGCAAGAGTTGCTGGAGGATGCGACGGGTCAGACTTCTTGGTTTGATGGGGACGTCAACTCGGATGTATTGAATGATGGGAGGGACTTCCAACGATGGATATATGGTGTACGTATAGGAATATCCATCGGCCTTTGGAGTGATAGATGCCGGGACTGTATCGGAAGTACGTGTGCGTGCGTAAGCCAAAGAAGCTATCGCAGTTCGATTGTCAACAGCGGGTGAGTATAACACAAATTAGCCGACTTACCCGTATCCGATGCGACCCATTCCTTCCGCTCCTCCAATCTAAAGTTAGGCGTGCACCCGTTACCCCAGAGTCTGTGGTGCGCTATTTTTATGACGCTCTGCCCGACGCATGCGTATGGAGGTGGTGTATTTTGAGTGCCGCTATGATGCTGAAAATTAGAGTTGGTTAATTAATGCTTTCCAGGCTCTGAGGGGATTACGCCACCTATTCTGGACGACACGCCATGGACGATTGGCACTGGTTACGAATGCGATGAGCCAAATAGCCACAGGTTGCAATGGAACCGCCCGGACATCGCCATCAGTGATTCCCATTTCCAATTGTCTTTCCATCCGCAAAGATGCAGGCACCAACGGGCAGGACACCTGAGACCGCATATGCAGTCGTGACCAACCTTATCAAGCCACAGATGCCTGGATGCGGTGGAGACAACAGCGACGATGGAGTTCCCAAATTGGCATCACGTGGTGTCGAGTGGTCACGCCATGTTCATGACCAGGACTTAGTAACGCATCCACCGCTGGACAGGCACTGCAGGACTCCAGGCTTCAAATTGGGGAAAGAGCATTGAAAGATACCCGCACAGACAGCGAGTTGGTCACCTGGAAGACCCTATTATTAAGAATCTCCGTCAGAACGTGCCCGAGCGCGTCCATCTCACTTGATATCGCGACTATTTTGCACTATTTTATCCAAAGATGGCGTCCTACAAAATCTCTGCTTCTCTTCCTCTCCTCCGGGGCAACATCCCATCCTCAGCCGCTCTCCTCAGCCGCCGTCGCGTTCTGCAACGACCAGCACTCCTCTCGTCGTCCTCGTCGCGCTCCGCCTATTCAACTCTCGCACTGAAGGACAGCGTTCCTGGAACTAGACGCGTAACACTGAAGCACGAATCAGCTTCGAGGGCTGCAAATAGAATCGAACAGGTATCGTATCTCATCCAGGCCTTGATTCCTTCCGTTCTTGGTGTCTCTCATTCCATCTGCGACCCTCGCTCCTTATCGAATCGTGGTCGCACCACGCTGCCCATTTGTCTCGCATCTACGTGAGGTCGTCTTCTCAGAGGTGACTTCGGTCGCTTACGCATGAGCATACGTCCTTGATACCCTTGATCTGCCAAACGACCTGCCTATTCCTTCTATCCAGCTCCCCCATATGTCCCCGTGTTCCGTATTCGCCGGTGATTCTATCAATCAGGGGTTCTTCTCGTATCCTTCCCTTTCAGTCATACCCGCCTTTGGTGTATTCTTGAGTGATACTGTATTGACGGCGTTTTGCTTTTGTTTTCATCGGCGCCCCTGCGCGATGAACAGATCAGAAGAACCCTAGGTACAAGTTGTGTCAACAAGATGCCTCCCATTTTCGACGGGCCTACGAGGGAGAAGTACGACTTCATCTTACTAGGTGGTGGCAGTGGGGGCTCTGGTGCTGCTGTAAGCATTCATCTATTTCCTGTCGTCATACGTGTGGTCTTATCTCATATCATCTCGTATTCCGTGCATCGCGGCTTTCTTTCCTCCTTTCGGCGGACTTGTTAGCGTCGAGCCGCAAGCTATGGGAAGAAAGTAGCTATCATAGAGTCTCACCTCCCTGGTGGAACTTGCGTTAATGTTGGTAAGTGGTCTCGGTCTCAACTCCCCTATCTCGACACTTCATGTTGGCACATGTCCACCGCCACTTATGTATGATTTGCATGCTCAACCTATCTCTATTCAATATCAGGCTGTGTTCCTAAGAAGGTAGGGGTCGACTATATGCGCCTCTGGCTTGGTGGTTTGCTCACAGGCACCTCCAGATTATGTGGTATGCCGCCGATTTTCAGGATCGTTTGAAGTACCATTCCGGAGGATACCGCTTCCAGGGAGTGGACGCTCCCAAGTTCGATTGGACCAGTTTCAAAGCCAGAAGGGACGTCTACATCAAGAAGCTCGACGGCATCTACGAGACCAACTGGGCCAAAGAAGGAATTGAATATCACCACGGATTTGGCCGCCTTACTTCTCCCAACTCGATTGAAGTTACTCGCGACGATGGGCACAAGTACACGCTAAATGCAGATCAAATTTGCATCGCCGTTGGAGGCGAGCCCACCTTACCCTCTGATGAGAAGATTCCTGGAGCTTCGTTGGGAATCAGCTCTGATGGGTTCTTTGACCTCACTGAACAACCAAAACGTGTCGCTGTCGTAGGTGCTGGGTACATTGCAGTCGAACTGGCTGGCATTTTCAATGCCCTGGGCAGTGAAACTCACTTGATCATTCGTTATGATCGTGTTTTGAGGCGATTTGACCCCACCGTTCAGGAGACCATCACACCTTGGATGGAGAAGACTGGCGTTCACATTCATAAACACTCGCATGTCACAAGAGTTGATGGGGCCAAGGGCCAGACCTTGACTGTGCACTTGGATAACGGGGGGAAGGTCGAAGTTGATACTCTGCTTTGGGCTGTTGGTAGGCACTCGCGTACCAAGAACATTGGTTTGGAGGAAGCTGGCGTGAAACTTGATGCGCATGGCAACATCATTGTAGATGAATATCAAGTCTCCTCTGTCCCCCACATCACGGCGATCGGTGATGTCGCTGGCAAGGAGCTCCTTACGCCAGTGGCAATTGCAGCAGGACGCAGGTTGGCGAACAGGTTGTTTGGCCCCGAACAATTCAAGGATGACAAGCTGAGCTATGAGGACATTCCCTCCGTCGTATTCTCGTAAGTGTCTTCCCGCGTTTCTTTCCATCTATCCATCCACCCCTTTGATGGAGACCGCTCGCGTGCGCTTGCGTTCGCACGAACGGGCATTGCTCTTCACCGTTGCACGATTTCCCAAAGTCTTCGTTTAGTCACATTCTGATGCTGGTGCTGACGAGATGATTACCCTTGTCCTGTCATTAGCCACCCACCCATCGGCGCGGTTGGACTGACTGAGCCGCAGGCTCGCAAGCAGTATGGCGATGACGCAATCAAGATCTGTACGTTGAGGCGTTCACCCTATACTTTAAGAATTTCTGATTGACGTTAACACTTCTCGGGCCTTTTTTCATGTAGACAAATCGTCCTTCAAGTCGTTGTACTTTGCCATGGTTGATGAAGAACACAAGGAGCCTACGGTATACAAGCTGATCTGTGCCGGTCCTGAAGAACGAGTTGTTGGTGTCCATATCATCGGACAGGGAAGCGACGAAGTCTTGCAGGGCTTTGCTGTGGCGGTCAAGATGAAAGGTGAGCTCAGCTTCCTATCTTCGCCCCCTCATCCTCTTCACTCGTGGCACGCCTTCGTATGCACTTGCCATAGAGGGCTATAGTATCTTAATATGACACTCTTCACGTTCTCTGCATGCGTCCTCCCTTCCAGGGCGCGATCCTGTTGGGGTCAGGAATCTCCCTCAAAATGCCTTTTCCCTTGCTTTGCTCGTTTTCTAATTGAACTGGGTCTGATGATTATCTTCGTGTAGCTCGTAAGAAGGACTTGGATGACACGGTTGCAATCCACCCGACTTCTGCAGAAGGTAAGCGACGATCGATTTGCGATATATTGTGGCCACCATGAGTAACGTGGTGGCAATTGCGTGTGTGGCTTGGTGCTAATATGACCTATTGTAGAACTCGTCACTCTTCGTTGAGCGTCCACTAGGGGACCCAAATGGGGGTGCAAATAGTGCAATTCATTTGATGAGACTAACAAATTGGGCTATCGTACATGAAGGTGTGTGTAGGTGAAACTGAAACTTGTATTCTACGTTATGGCATGAAGAATTCTATGAAATGAGGTGCACAGTATGTGGGCTTGATTACCGGGACGATTTCACTTTACACTCTGGGGTTTCACGCTGTGATTGATTGGCAGTTCATCCAGTTCTATGGCCTCCGCGGACTCTTCTCCTTCAAGCAAGCACGATGATGGCGCACCTTCAGTGTACGTTGTATGTGCTAATTGCTAGCGCGACTTTGTTGCAAGGCGCTGATACGCCGAGAAGATCCGCGTCTCGTCGAACTGCGGCCGTTCCGAGTGTGTGTGCGACCTCGTGTATTCTGGCACCTCTGGCCCTGTATCCTAAGGAAAGACACAACCGCGGCGGTGCTAAGACAAGGACACGCGTACGCGCACGCACTTCACACCCCCGGTGTTCAGCCCAAGAGACCACGGATCGAGGGAATCGAAGAAACTTCTAGAGAGAACGCCCAACCAGCCAGCGACAGAGCGGTACCTCCTCAGTCAACCTGCAGCTTCTCCTTGAAGGCTCGACGCCTCGCCTCAGGCGTTCAGGCTTCTGACTCACCCCTTCCTGTTGATGCTTCAGCTTCGTGGGCTCCCTGATCACGAAGCCTTCACATCGCGCTCTTGTTGCCCGTGTATCTTTCGCTCTTTCTGTGCTTCCGGACAATGGCTTCCTTTTACAATGGCTGGCCATGCGGGGGTTCGTGGTCGTCACGCGATGTCATCGATGACGCGTCACTGTTGAGCTCGAGTTAATTGACCTGTTGATTCCCGCTGACTCGGACCTGGATAGAGCGACCCGGTTTCTCCTTGAGTTTACCTATCTATGTATCGAATGAGCTTCATAATCTTACTTTGTTGCCAGCTGCCCTTCGGTCCTTCTGGTGCGGTGAGTTCATACTTTGTCTCTTCCCTATGGTGCGAGTGCAGCCTAGACCTGTGGTCTGATGCCCGCGCGCCTTGCGGTGGTCAGCGGTCAGTGGACCTTCGGGGTCTTGCGACGTGTGTTGATTTCCGTTGGATTTCTGGAGGATGACGCCATGGCGTGGGCATGTGCATGTGCATATGCTCCCGCCGATTCAGAGTGCTGGTCAGCCTGGAACACAATTGTTATTAAGGTTGGTCTGACAGTTCATATCAATTCACGTTAGTGTTCTGTGTTCTGATCTCTCACGGAAGTAGTACTCGGCGCTGTGGGTTGAAAGGAGACGACCAGCGGCTTGTGCTATCAAAAGCGGAAGGCGTAAAGACGCGCCTGTTGAGTGTAGAATGAAGAACGAGGATGGGCGCACTTTGACCGTTAGAGCAACACCCCCCCTCTGCGTTCACAACTGCCCAAGCTCCGCCAGAATGAAATGAAAACGATATGGCGCACATTGCAAGATCCTCCATGCTAGCCCAAAAAGCGCGATACGTAAGCACTCCTGTGGAAGTGATACGATACGGACAAGGCGTTCATTCTTTCGTTGTTTGTGATCATTCTGTTCCTTCCCTCGAGCCTTCTTTTCCCCCGCATCTCATGCATCCTGACGCAGCCATACGATTATAGGACTGTATCGCGTTAATTCCCCGGGCCATCACCCCTGATTTTGACTGCCCTTACTTCTTGGTGCCAGCCATATTTCTCACCTGCTTTTTTGATTTCATGCGCAAACATGTAAGTCCTGGTTATCTGTTTATGCGATATGTTGTGTTGGCTTTTTTTGTGGTGGTGGTGCAGGTGATAGCATTTGGCCGGATGAAGGAAGTGGTGTCCGAATTGATGGGTGAAATGGTGCCGATGTGGTGAGAGAGAATATGGATGTGCCCCTTGGATTAGGTACGTATGACACTGGCAGGTACTGCATGATTTTTTTTGGACAGCTTGAACTGCGGTGAATCGCAATCCGCAGGCGTAAGAAGTAATGAAAGTAAAGCATACATGAATGATGCTTCCAGTAGATTCCTTGCATCCCTTAGGAGGTAAGATGGGGGTCTGGTTAGCTGTTCACACAAACGTTCAGTGCAATCACGATTCGCTTGATAACGAAGGTGTGTCTCTGTTATCCTTCAGCATTCACTGTTGCCCCTTATTTCAGTTGATTGATAGCTTTTTCAGGAGCGAAGTCTTACCCGGGTGGCGCTCTTAGAGAGGAAAATGGGGGACTTTGTGCCACCAGATACCACATCCATACCGTATACACGGTACTGATGAACTTGAATCTGTGGCGTTTAGTTATCTTGTGGGTCAGCCAACGCGTTGGAGGCTAGTCGAAGGACTTATTCTCACATGACCAAACAGGATTGGATTGTGACTGATAATATGGAGATTATGGAGATTATAGATGTCGACCCCAGGTCGAACAAAGGGACACGCCTTGTGCTACGTGTTGATCGAACTGTGCACTACTCTTTTCGCCAAGCAAACTTCAAAGGTCAGCTGAGGCTTGTATGGTCCGTGGACACTGGCTAGCAACAGAAAACTGATGCATTTCGGTCTATTTCACTATCACTCTCACTTGGTTATTGAGCTGGTTTGGAATCACCACAATCAATTCTTGGTAAAAGGGCCATTGGAAGCCCCTCTAGAAACCGTGCCCAGCTCATGTGGGGCGTCATTAATCATTGACAGGACGTGATACATGACATGACAATGTGGGAGTAAGTAGATGCAGCGTTTGAACGCAGGTCTTGTGTTTGGGTTGGTTGACAGGCCCCGTACCTTGAGGCCTTAGCGGATGCTATGTCATACATCTTGGCCATCTCATCGGTGTGGGGTTTTCTGCGATTGTGGATCTTGTGTATACTGCTGTAGTAGGTGCGCAGCACTTATGACAGCTGAGCCCTTGCTTCTCTATTGGCTTCCGTGATCCAAGCCACTGCTTCACTACGCTGATAACATTGTCCTTGCCTCTTTAGTCGTGAGTGATTGATGCTTGAGAACGGGACTATGGCCATTGGCTGCGTGAAGAGAAAATTTGGCTACAAGATCAGTATTTCGCTGACCATTTCTGCATACTCTTCTATCCACATCCAACGATCCCATCTTGGTCCATTTATATGTGACTCTTGTTTATTAATATTGCTGTGGCCGGAGTGATGGCTGTGCGGCCAAGAATACGTGCGTAACATCGAACAGCAGTCTCGACTCTCGTGTGATCCCATTACAGGCCTGTCGTTCTCGTCATCCCTCAAGAGCGCATACCAAGAAGTTAGAGAACATGAAGAAGAGGTGTGAGGAAAGGGCACGCCAGTCATATATTGTCTTGGTGACACATTCTCTTAACCCCGAATCTCCATTCTGGATCACTTCGTCAAGGCAGCTAGTACATAACGACCGACGATAAGTTCGATATGGGGATAGTGTGAGGGGAATCAGGACCTCGAGAACTCCCTCATTAAGGTACTTGACAGCACAAAGAGACGATGGACAGAACTTCGTTCCTCGAGTGTGGGGAACTGTATTGTGCCAGTGCGTTATCGCCATGTGGAAGTTCGCCAAACTTTCGACACTAGTGGGGATGCTACTCGACTCGTGCTGGTGCATATCACGGATATAGGCGAGATGGGGGAAGGGAATCGGATCGCTATGTGGAGGTAGGTGGTCGTCAACCAGGCATTGTCCCCGCGTAGGCCTTGGAACGCCCAGACGAATAAGGTGTATGAATGAAGTTATGCAAGTATGCTATCATCATTCTGTTGTGTCAGCCCATATTAGTCTTACTGAAGTGGGCTGGGGAATGGGTACCCTCTAGGTTGCTGTGCATTGAACGAATCTTACAAGGTTCTGTGATAATGTAAGGAGGCAGCATAGAAGGTTCTGCAATACCCTCCCCTTACTCTGGACTTGGATCTGCGGACCGATATACTTTGGGGGTGGCTTCCTCACAGCTTTGCTGACTTGATCAAGAACGGCAAGTTGAAGGGGACGGCGATGTAGACAACCGAAGTACGAGAGACTTAGACAACAAGTTATCAGGGACTCCCAGGCAAAGGTGACTATTGCCTGTTCACGACGCTCTCCTGTCAGTGTGTGCATGGCTAGCTAACGAGTTTCATCGACAGTGCTAGCAGGAAAACCCAGCGATGATGACGAAGCCCGATCAGGGGAATATGTTTTACGCTTTTGACCTCTTTGCCAAGACAAACGCAGACGACTTGAACTGGTGCTGGATACATTGGGAGGCGTTTTTTGTGTGAGCCCAAGTAAGTCATGTCCTTATCCCAGGAAGTCGTCTCAGCTGACAGCCCAGCCTCGTGTATTACCATTTAGGCGTGCTGTGCACGAATGGCCGAACCAGACTGATTTTATCGAAAATGGTGCAGTAGCATCCACCCATGGGAAAAGAAAAGAGCGCTTGCTTTTACGCGCTTATCATAAAGATTAGAAGATAACACGGAGAGAGACACCGTCGCTTATGGAATGTATCTGCAGGGATCAGGACTACGTGATACTGCGCGTCCGATAGCGCAGTCATTTGCGCAGACAATGTTCCTAGCTGGGCACATTGTCTGAACGACTATATAATCCGCACTCGCTTCAAGTTGATCCTTCCCTTCCCCGACATGCGAGAGAGATGGAAGCGGCTCCCCCTGCCTTGACCCGTCTGTGGTGGATAGTGAGGCGTTGTGTATCGTAGTGCCCGGGTTTCGATTAAATATTGCAATATTTCATCGGTTTTTCTCGCAAGCCTCCGACCGACCTCGACCGCTGAGTGATGACCTGCGCTTAGAGAGGCAATAATCGGGATATCGAAAAGGCAGAATCGGTAGCAAAAGCAACAGGGAATAGTTAAGTATAATCTGATTGGTCTTTCTTCATACCCAGGGGAGAATTTGCGGGTCTGCTCAAAGTCTCGAGGGCTCAAGGCTTTGAACAGTCCCGCAAATTTCTCATCTGGACACCACATTGATATTATATTATGATAGGTTTCCTCGATAGTGGAAGTAGATTATAGGTACACCGGGACGTTTGAGTTCGTTTTTTGAACTGGCTTCCGCTGCGCCAATGTACGAAGGACATGGCCCTACTGCGGTTTCATCCTACTTGTCAAATAGAAGGTAAGGCAGCGGGGGCTTCTGTCCGCACAGGGGGTAAAGCAGCAAATGGGAGTACCTCTATTCAACATAGGGAGGTCGCTTCCCCATCCTGGTCTTGTACGCCTCGGCATGAAGACACTAGGGGGGGTGGACCATACGCAGCCCATATCCAAATGATGGGGGATCCTGGACGCAGCGCCCGATAGTGAAGCGCAGACGCAAGCAGAACCCACTGATGCCCATGTATTGGCACTCTTACCCCGACGATTGAACGCCTTCGATAGGAAGGCCATGAAAGACAGGCATGATGTGGGGGGATCTGGGCTTCCTTCCCCAAAGCCTTTAGCCTGAGTCATTTGGGAATTTTTGCTGCGGCACGTTGCAGAGAACTGTATAGAAATATTGGTTCTCAGAGTTTTTTACGTGACACGGAGCAGCTTTCTGATGGCCTCACGTGTGGTAAGCCCAACCAACCAATGAACGACAGGTTTTTTCGTTCTCGCCAATAGATAGAACATAAACCTATCCATCTGATCAGGTTATCCGAATTTGAATCGATTTCGCGCAGCCTCTCTGTATATCTTCGTGGGTTCTATGTTTCTTCATCTAACCGCTCTTTCCTTCCTACCACCTCATCGACCGGGCCCACCTGATTTTTCAACACCCCAACATGCTCGATTACACCTCCAACAACCTCTATGCCAACTCATACGATGCTGAGGATGCCTTGTATGCCAACTTCAACGCCCCAACAGCTGACTCTCCAGGCGTCGGCGCCTTTATCCAAGAGGTTGACGCATGTGCGTCGGGAAACATTTTCATGGAGCCGTGGCTCAATCAACCACCCCCGTATTGGGAACTCCCGCTTACAAATTTCGAAGAAGCTCACGCGTACTCTTTGCTGGTATCTGATGCTTCCTCGACCATGTTGGCTACAACAAACAGCATGGATTCTGTGACGGTTGAGCCTGAGGGATCGGGTTACATCGGTATGGCGGCCTTCATGTTTGCCACTGTCGTTTGGTGTTTCTTACCCTTAGTTAGATCCCACTCTACTCGGGGATGATCCTAGCGTATACACACAATGTGGCTATTATGATCTCTCAATCAACCACGTCGAAAATTCTCAATCTGTCTACGGTGACACACTTTCCCCCCTCGTTGCACCCTACTCGGAACCTACACCACCCCCAGTGGCAGGCACGCCCCGCAAACGCAGCCCTTCCAAGCGCAAGCCGTCAAAGCGCCCCAAGCGATACGGATGCCCCATGTGTAGCTTCGGTACTTATATCATCTACCTCAGTGTACCCGTCTTGATGCTAACAACGATCCTCAGTCACGGACCGCACCTGCAACCTGAAGGGTCACCTAACGACGCATGACCCGAACGCGCCCAAGCCGTTCCTTTGCTACGAGTGCAATCAAGGCTTCAAGAGGAAGCACGATTTATACAGACACCACGGAACCAGTAAGCACACCAAGAAGTTGCGCCAATTACAACAACGCTACACACACATTTTCTAAATTGGGTTTTTCACGCCCTCTCCTGTCGTATCATTCATGAAAATGTCATGAAAAGGAGTGGACTTGAATTTCGCAATTTAGTAGCTATGTGGTGTCAGAGGCCGCTGTGATTGTATGTTGCCAATGCATACGACAATCGCGAGATTCGTCCTTATCAGCTGGTAGTTGTCTCACTTGCGAGTCAGCCCAGCCTATCTGGTGAGTTGGCCCGCTGACACTTTGTTACCCCTAGTGCGATAAGAGGCTGATCAATGTTTTGCCCCAGCCTCTTCACCACCTCACCCTAATACTTTTCACTCAGTATAGCCTCTTGTCCGTCGCTCTTGCTCTGAAAATTTATCGTCTCATATACTGGTTTCGTCGCTCTTTGTTTTCCTTCTGAAATTCTCGTAGCACATCCCATCTTGAATGAAAATTGTACAATAGTGATCCGTCGAACGCTCCAATTGCTTTCCGCAACGCTTCAAAATTTCTTGCTTACTGTACGATCTAATCCTGTGTCAATGTCCTTATCTCGAAAAATGCAATGTCATAATTCTTGAGTACGAAGCCTGGAAGTTCTCTTCTGCATATGGCTAGTCCGTCTCCTTCAATCGGCATTTAGCTGCGTACGCTTTTGATACAACGATTTCTACGTCGCATGCACAGTCAACATAGAACCGAATCTAATAACGAGAACACGACGCAGCACGAAGTTAACGCATAGACAGGCTAGGAACCCATTATCGCGGTTGTATTTCACCAACTTGAGAGAACGCGTAGGCTGGGGCAGGTTTGGCGATACGAAGTACTAGGCTTGATTGGGATCACTGAGTCAGAGCGAAGCTACCGTAGCAGCGGCCCTGCTCATCTCGAAGCCCTTTTGCCTTTTCCCTACGCTCCATCGCCCGTTATCTGTCATGGGGGCTGGAATAGGGGGCACAAACCTCATATGGGTTGTATTTGCAATTCGAATCGTCGCTTTGATGGGTGATGCTGACCACGGTGAAACAATGCTGTGGCTATCTGAATTGTCTTCTAGTCCAGCTCCATTTCGACAGGCTCGAGGTTCCGGAGTGCCTTGAACTTACTCAAGATATCGATGTGGACCCACTGAACTTTGGAGTCAAGGGGCTCACACGACCGCCAGAACACGGAATGTTTCATTGTCGTCGTGGTCACGGTGTCGTCAGACTTTCATGAACCTCGGCCGGAGGCTAAATCGCATCTAATCACCTTCAAACAGAATTCCAAGCACTTTTTTCGCAAAATGGAACGGAAAAATATCTGGCACCTTCTCTGGGTAAAACGGATGAAAGGATGACCTGGTCAGCCGACCTGGGAGTTCCCTGTCTCTCGGCTTGTGGCCGACTTGCTATATTCGGGGGATCGTCGCTCTTCGAACTGCTTTGTGCTGCTCCATCCAGAGGTTGCTCCGCCTTCTGCTACGGCACGTTGCGGGGTGTTTGACAGGCGCCATAATACACTTACGAGAGGCAATTGAATACTCACGTGTGCCCAAACCGTGGTTTAACTGCTTTTTGATTTTCTCGTGGGATTGATAACTGGAGGGTCTCGTCTTCTGATCTGTTATCTAGAACGCGCAGCTCCAATTATCGACGCATTTAAGGTGGAAAGTCCCCCTCCTTTCCCTTGCATTGCAACCACCACCACACCACCGCATTCCAACAGTTCACTATGTCCTACGACGGTGCCAATGTCAACTTCCACAGCTTCTACAGCAACATCAACCTAGATGGAAGCTTCGCAGTTCCGCCTGAGTCGTTTGATGAAGACATCAACAACTTGGGCCTTACGGTCGACATGTCGCTTTTGTCCGATCCTGCGTACAATGCTTATCTATCTAGCGAATTCACCATCGATCCTGCGTTCACCTTCCTCCCCTCTCCTCCACCTTCAGACAACTTGTCTGAGCACCTTGGTGTCGTGGGCTTCTACTCCCAATCCACGCCCGATTCAACTTCCTGGGTGGACAACACCCCTTTATCGCCGTCCCTTAGCTTCTTCCCTTCAGGTATCCCTTTTTTGTCCCCTTATTATCATAGCTCATAGCATATCGTTCAGGCATGACCTCTTCTGGGTCGTCTATCGTCTCCCCCTCTGAATCAGAGCAAACGACGGCTGATTTCAGCATCCCATTCAACTTTGTTCCCCCGTTTGACGCCGCTATCGATTGCGGACAAGGATTGCCCCACTCCATCGCGCCATCAAAGAGAGGCACCAAGCCCAAGTCGCGCAGGCCGCGCAAGTATAAATGCGATAAAGAGGGATGCCATCGAGGTTCCACTCCTATTTCGTTATCATGCCACGCAGCGCTCATGATGTTCTTAGCCTTTGACAGGTTGTCCAATCTCAAGTCCCACATTACCACCCACGATCCCCACGCCGACAAGCCCTACATCTGCCACTTTGCGGCTTGTGGCAAGGCGTTCAAACGACGCCACGACCTTAAGCGTCACCTGGGTACTCAAAAACACAAGGGCGATGACTTTCGTCACTTCTTGGACAGTTTGACTGCTTGATCTACTTCAGTCAGTCATGCAGTACCAGTGACATCCGTATCAATGGTTGCCAGATGTCAAGAATCCGTCAAGAATCTTGGCCCATTGGTAACGGATGCCATTGGCACTGCAAACTGCCCATTCTCTGGCTTTACCCTATTCGCGATGACCGCCCGCGAGTGCATCTGCACGAGCACTCTCATGTTGCTGTCTTGCTACTCATTCTGTTTTTTGATTCGCCCCCGCCCATATCCAATTGATGAACAAACCTGTTCATCACGGTGTCATCTTCTTTAGAATGTGATACCGTAGTTTTCGACATATGCCTCTATTTCTCCCTTATTTCTGTCTTGCTATCTTGCCTACCTCTTTCTTGTTCCGCTTTCGTCAGCGCCGACAATATCTTTCCTTGTTCTATTTTGGTCATCACCTTAATGATGTTTGCGTTGACATATGTTGTACCACCGTGTCTCGTTTGTGCGTTTTGTGCGTTGTGTCTGCTTTGTTGTTTCGTATGTTGTCGAATGAATGCTTTAAGTGAATGCTCAATCAGGGTGATTCTCTCTGCATCGTTGGGTTGCAAGACGGCAATGCAAGAATCTCAGAGAGAATCGCGGCACCCCTTCCAAAAGTGTCACACGGGTAGATCCCCCGCACTACGGGCGGGAACAATTCCCCTCGATGTAACCCTGGACAGAAGGTGGCGACGTTCTGTCTCTTTGCAAATTCTATAGACTACGAAAGAGCAATCACTTCCCTGCGCCATGGCCCTGAACAGGAAATTTGTCACCGGAAAGTTCCTCCCTACATCAGCTCTTGCCTATCTGGACCAAAGTGGACGACAATTATCTAACAATGTCAAAAATGTATGTACGAGTGCT
Source organism: Volvariella volvacea V23 (assembly GCA_000349905.1). Taxonomy (NCBI): domain Eukaryota; kingdom Fungi; phylum Basidiomycota; class Agaricomycetes; order Agaricales; family Pluteaceae; genus Volvariella; species Volvariella volvacea. Next base: position 178,992 of record KB722738.1, on the reverse strand, counting down.
ACCCTCTAGAGAGTTAAGTTCGTTGTAGGCCTTCGCCACAGCGCAGGATTAACTCTTGCGCGATTCGTGCTTTCACATCGTGCGTAGTATCAGTTCGTGCACCCTCAAAGTCCATCATGATTCCATGACCAACTAAGTTTGTACCCCAGGTCTGTCAGTGTGCACCCTCGTGACCTATTGTGGCTCACAAGATGGGCGTTCGGCGAGCAGGGCCCCTTCTGCCGAACCTGCGCGGCTATACGGGGGCTACTATAGCCTATACCGTGCACACTCGTAGCTTCCGTAGAACCACGAAGCACGGCCAGACAGACGCGTCGACGGCGACCAGCCGCAGTGCTGCGGCGAGGCTGGACGACTTTTGCCGATGCGGTGCTGCTCTTCTGCTGCGCCGGGATGCGACCCAAGAATCGGCTGCGATAGGAGAAGTGCTCATACATGAGATCATGGTGCAGGAAGAAGCTAGGCATTACAAATTGGCAGAGCAGTAGCATACTACACGAGGTTAGAGTTGCGTCGCAACCAATGACCTGTGCGTATCACGCTTGTTCTCGCGAATACGTCACCGCTTTTGGGGACAATGACCTCCAGCCCCATATTACGATAATTGCTTGATCGAGGTCGACGCGATCGTGATTGACGGTCACATGACACAATCCCGCCTGAATGGGACAGGCCGTGATCCGGATACGCTGTGCTCGGATTCGCTCGGGAACAGCGCGGGTGGAACGTGCGCTAGGCAAGAGGACGACGGGCAGGGCGATAAACAGGAGCGCAGGGTGCAGCAAGGAGCTGGGTCCTGATGGGAAAACTGGCCTCAGATGATACGGAGTTGCTCCGGATGGGAACTGATCCCAGCACAAAAGGGGAAAGGTCGTGGGTCCGAATCCACGTCAAAGGAATCGCAGACTCCTCCACTGTAATCTCGAAAAATCCAAACAAAATACAAATCTCGTCCTCGCTCCATTCTCTCCAGTCTCTCTAACTATGTTCTCTCCTTCCACCGACGGCCATCGTCTCTCCCATCTTCTGCACTGGCCCTCGTCGACCTCAACCACGTCCCACTCCTCGTCGTCCTCGCTGTCCAGCCGGTCCCAGCTCTCCTCTCTCTCCACCACTTCTTCACTTTCGTCCACATTCTCTGACGTTTCAATATCTTCAATACCCCCACCCTCTCCATCGCCCCAGCCGGCCTCGAAGACAAATGCATTCTTCGCCTCTCCTTTCTCGCCTACGCCGTCTCCACCGCCGTCTCCGCCACGCAAGTCAGACGTGAAACCGTCTCGGAATTTAACCGCAGACTTCTTCTCCAAGAGCTACACAGACCCTGTATCGCCTTCCTCTCCTTCAAGTCCTCTCCCACCCATGTCTCGCATCTTCCCTTCTCGCTACACAACCATGGCAAGACGTTCTTCCCCACCCCCCTCAGCGGGCTTCGTTACTCTGGACGAGAGCACACTGGCTCCTGAGCAAGACTTGGCCGGAGAGTCGCGCAGACCAGCCCTCCCCACTCTCAACCTCACAACGCCAGGAAGTAACACCAAGCTGTTACAGGACCTCG
>KB722738.1:129854-177334 GCA_000349905.1 Volvariella volvacea V23 | reverse complement strand
AAGGTCATCATCCCAAACAACACGCCCAATGCCTCCTTCGAGGGTGATGGTGCCTTGCAGGAGCTTGAACCCGGCATGATCATCACTTCCCCAGGTTACACACATGATCACCTATCGCCTGCACCCTCCCCTTCGCATTTGCGCTTTCCCCATAGCGACGCCTCGGCGAGCACGCTGCGTCTGCGCCTTGTGAAGCTCCTTGGCCATGGAGCCTTCTCTAGCGTCTGGCTCGCAGATGACCTCTCGACGACTGCGCTGTCCCTGATATCGAAGCGATCTCTTCGAGAATTGAAGAGGAAGGCATCGGCTCTCTCTCGGACTTCGAGCCTCGGGAAGCGCTCAACGGAAGCCACAAAGTCGTATCATCCAGACGTTCTCTCTGCCTCGCCTGTGGATATGGAGCACGGTGAAGGCATTAAGCCGTCCGAGTCGCTTCCCATTGTAATCCCTCCTACTCCTCCGTATGAGCCCTCCATTTGCGGCTCGTACACCGAGTCTGCGTTTCCTTCCCGTGCAAGCAGCCTCAAGAGCAGCATTTCCCGGGCCGGAAGTATGAAGAGCGTCAGGCGACCCCGTGCGGGTGGAGACGGAGCGTCCAAGATCGTTGCTGTTAAGATGACGCTGCGAGATGGCGGCTTTGGCCCCGGCGTGGAAGGGGATAAAGAAAGAGAACGGACCCAAGCTGCTTTTATTCGGGAGGTTGAAGTTCTCCGGGTGAGTGTCTATTTTGAACCTTATTGGTGAGAAGACGGCCGGGCGTTCCAGTGTCTTGGGATGCCAAAGGACGAGCATATATGCACCCATGGGTGGGGCGTCCCTGCTCTCCACCGTATATATGCATTTCCTGCCCTTCCTTTTCTGCACCCTGACACACCACAGTCGGTGATGCCGGAAATCGTTGTTGGCTGTGCTTGATGCGCTACTCTGGGCGGTCTGCCTGTGTATCGCCTTTGGCTGGTTCAGCGGAGATAGAGGCCATCGTTGGGGCACGGATCCTGGCTTGACTACTTGGTCGTCGTCGCTTCTTAGGCTCTCTATGAGCTGGCGACGGTGATAAAAGTAGGTGGTTAAGAGCACGCACACGACTTAATTGCGTGATATGTAGATGAATGAATATTTGCCATGGTTGTGCCTCAGCGCTTATAGCCACTTGGCCTTGCTTGTCTTTCTTCTTCGGTTCCTTGTTCAGGGCCGTTCTTTCATCTCTTTTTATCTGCTCTTCTGTGCTATGTGAACTGTACTAATGACATTTATTTCCATGTTTCTCCTTCACCAACTATCGTGGCTGGAATGTCGCGTACTGTCCTATAGCACATTTCACATCCCAACATTACCACCCTTCTTGCGTCCCTGACCACCACCACACATCATATGCTTGTATTGCCCTATCTCCCTGGTGGCGATTTGTTGGCCTTAGTAAATAGCGACATCGCTTGGTCTCACCTCGGTGAAGACGTCTTACGAAGGTTGTGGTGCGAGCTCTGCAAGGCAGTCGGGTGGATGCATAGCGTTGGGATCGTGCATAGGGACATCAAGCTTGAAAGTAGGTGGATTTCTCTCAAACTACATGACATCTGGCTAACTTGTAATATAGACGTCTTGTTAACTACCACAGCCTTCATGGACTTGGAGAAACAAGGTGAAAGCTCTCGGCGCCGCCCCACACTTGATAGCCTACCAGCACCCCCCTTGCCCCTCATCAAGCTCACTGACTTTGGGCTGTCAAGGTTCATTGACGTTCCTTCGCCTGCTTCAACATCCTCCGCTAGCGATGAAGGCAGTCACGAAGGCTTCAAAGAGCAACGTGATTCCGGCCGACTTTCTCCTTACGATGCCCCTGGTGCTAGCGGTCTAAAGCGTAGACCTGCGAAGAAGGACCGCCCTCACCGCACACGCACCCTGTTATCCACGAGGTGCGGATCAGAAGCCTATGCCGCCCCAGAGCTTGTCATGGGCGGCGGTGGTGATGGCCATCCTGGCATCTACGATGCAAGAGAAACGGATGCTTGGGCCTGCGGTGTCGTGCTGTACGCACTTGTGGCGCGGAAGCTGCCATTCGGTGAAGGTGTCAGTATCGATGCTGGCAAGATCAACGGCGAGAATGGCAGGAGAGGTGGCGTTGCTGAACGACGAGCTTGGTTGATGAGGATCGCTCGTGGAGAGTGGATCTGGCCGACGTCCTCGGGTTCTGCTGAGGAGAGCATGGATTGTGAGGATGGGGTGCTTGTCGGGAAGAGGCTGGTGGAGAGCGCTGGAGCGAAGAGGATGGTTGAGCGGCTGCTCATCCGTGACCCGACCAAGCGCGCCAATATGGAGGAGCTCTGGGATGATGAGTGGATGCAGGGCGTTGGCGTTGTCCCATCCTTCGCGTCCAATCCATATGTGTTCTCGCCCAGCAGCCGTGCAACGACGCTGGCCGACGAGGACGATCTGTTTGAATACAAGGTCGCGGCTGAAGAAGGGCAGGATCAGGATGGTGAGGGCGAAGAGGACGAAGAAGTGGAGGACGATCACGGCTGGCTACTCGACGAAGAAGGAATCCAGAGCATCGCAAGACAGGAAGTCGTCTAAGGACGCCCGAGCATATCATCCACTCAGCGAACATAACACGCAATCCACATTGTACATACGTTTCTTTTCTTCTTCTTGACCCACAAGCTACTCAAGAGACTCGTGTAACAACTACGTCGAAACTCTCCCGTCATCACTATCCTGCGCGTTCACCACATTTGCCACGCATACGAAAGCAACTGCAATCTCACCGCTGCCTTGCCCCTTACCCCTTTCGATACCCTCCATGCGGTTCTTCCAGGCTCACATCCGTATGATCCCTCGCCTCAACATCATTTCCCTCGGGTGGAGTAACTCTATCGTGCTCCCTATCATATCCGACGAGAAATCGTACCGTTTTTGGGGTGTCAATGGCCTTGGCTATACCGGCTGACCTGGTAAATACGGGTTGGATTCATCTGACACCATCAGTCGGCCTCTTTTCCCCCGCATATCGTCCCATCGCTTTTCCCACTTCTACTTCCGCTTGCATGGAACAAGAATGGCAGCCATATGTACACGCCGTACCCGTGTCTGTCAGCCCCACGCCATGTGTGTTCCTTGATTCCCCGCACTTATTCCAACTTTGTACGTTGCGTGTACTCGTGCCAAGTGTTGAAGCGCTTTCACTTTCTTACACTAGTGGCATATTTGACCGCTTTTCCTTCTTTTCGTTCTTGCATTCATATTTCTTGTGTTCATCATCGCACTCAAATTTCTTGTCCACATTGATAGATGAAATCGTCCCACATTTGTCCATAACATTCAACACCTCACATTCTTATTTCCTTTTTCCCACATTTTATTTTCTATGCCTCTTGTCATCGTTTCGGTTCATAAACTTCTCCCGTGTTGTGTGTCACTTTTATAATCTCCTGTCGTGTCCTACCAATTTTTGTGTGTTGTTTTAGATAGCCTGCATGCATGTACGTATTTAATCAGCAAGATGTCAAGTTTTTTTCTCGAGATTCATATAGATACAACAAGTTTGGTATGCGTTTCCTGTCTTATCGTTTTTTGAATAATTAATGTGTTTTTCGTGGTTTTTTTTATTTTGTCTAGTATTTCATGCACGTTTCAGGGTTTGCCCCCGTTCACATTATATTTATACATTTTTATACTATACATAGGTTCGTGCAAATAGGTGTTTTTTTGCTCGTTACTTTTTTTTTCGTTTGGTAGATATTGTACCGATGCTCTCCGTTTTGCTATCGTCGATTACATCAAGATACCCCCCCTTCCCCCCCGCTTTGGTGTATATACAGTACACCCCCCACTATACCCGTTATCATCCAACCTATACCCGTACCCGTATCCACACCCGTATCTCTGCTAGCCACACGACTTTCATCTTGTGAGTTTCATTTTGTTTTTTTGACTAATTCTTCTATCTTCCAGAACGCCGTACCGCGGGCAAAGTATCCCTCGAGGAATCGCAGGATATCCCGAAACCGTCCTCTACCGAGTCCCCGTTGACGTCGTTTCATTCAAGATTTCATTCGACCTGGGTCCAGCCTGTATCATTTCGAGGATCTCAAACTCCTTCGAGTTGTCGGGTTCTTTTGTCCCGAAATAAAACTACGGGCTAACGCCCCCTGTCTTCCCTTCCCTTCTTGACGGTCGACATCCTCAGAATTCTTTCCCCGCTGGCTGTCTTATTGCAGTCGTATACCCATCCACGCAGTGGCCTTATCTGGCTTTACTGCTTGATCCCTTCCGTGTCCGAGGAGCAAGGTGCGGGGGGAGGGTGCTGTACAGCATTCAGCCTCGTACTACATTATCCTTGTCACTGCACGTCATGTGCACTGTATTGTTTCGACGTCGGTTCACTGACAGGTCGGAACTTGGCCTCGGTAACTCGAAGACTCGGAGCCGTCACGATCCTGAGCCGTTGTGAATATATCCTCCCAAAAATCACCACCACTCATTCGCCAACTAAAGTCGCTCGTTGCGCTCTCCGTTCCCTCCATTTGGTTCTATCTTTGGTTTTCCTCAAGATGTCATCTGCCTTTCTTGGTTCCTTTCGCTGTCCACCCTACAGTATTCTCGTCTGTGCGATAATCATTTTTACCCTCGACAAGTTCTCTATCATCTGCCGTCTTCCATATTTTATACCCATCATTCTCAGATTCTCTTGCCATCCAATATAGATCGGTTCCAATATCGTATTCACAGCATATAGACGTGCATAAGTGTCTTGTAGAGATGCAACTGCAATGAATATATTATATCTTCTTAAGCACGCACGACTAGCCTTCTCTTAGTAGGATGGTACAGCCTTCGAGAGAACCCGACTTATGCTGTAGACCATTATCACATAGGCGATGACCCCAAGCATAACAGCACGTTTATCATTTACTCAGACATCACAGACATGATAGTTCCAATCAATGATAACCAATAGCATCAGGATTCCACAACGATAAGGCCCTGAGAACGATATCGACGCCGCTAGTGCTTGATATGTCCACTCAGTGTGGAGAGAAGACTGATCAAATTAGGACGCAAGTACGTATTGATGGATGTTTCGAGTCAAGTAGACCAGATCGGGGTGTTGCCGGATTACACTGTCACCATCGCCATCCCGTCTGTTCCTTCTGAGCGGATCAGGATGTCTTCCAAGCCCTACGTCATGTTTATGTCAAGTTATGCGATATGCGATGATTGAGCTGCGAGATGGAAGGTTTACAGGGCGAAGAGTAGTCGCATATATGTAGCTTCTCTGCCATCGAATACGCTAAATCAAGTGGCGTTTTCTGGATACGGGAACGATATTGGCATAGGTCGCGCAGGAATTACCGGTAGTTCCCTCGTTAAAGCTCCAGTTGCTAGCGTGCTATCCAGCATAGAGGGTGCTGACAAGACGTCAAACGTTGGGCTATCTTTGATAAAAAGCAAGCAAAAAAAAAAAAAAAAATAGAACCCAGGCTATCAAGATATCGGACAGGATTGACTTACAAGAGTTGGAAGCCCTTAAATTTCGATGTCTTGTTCCGGTTCTTCGAACACAACAAACTCTGACACAGCTCCAGGCGGTTTAGATTGTGCCTTAGATACTCCTTTGTTCTTGCCACTACCCGGCGCCGACTTCCCTTTCCTGCCTTTCGCTTTACTACCTTCGAATTCCCCATTGCCGATTTTCAAGATCACAAGCAAAGTAGACTTTTCACGTGCTTCATATTGAATATCTTGATCCTCGTCCTCGGGTAATATTTCATCTTGGACTTCCACGGTGCCTGTCGTCGTTTCAATTGATATCTCGTCCCCGGCAAAAGGCAGAATAGGCGGCAAGGCCATGGTTAGTTGCAGTAGTTTCGGTATGGCGGCGCCCATTGCGCTAAGATGCAGCGTCTTGAATCTGGCGCAAAGGACGCGTCAATATACAATGAAATGGCAAGACCGGCAGGTACTCACCCATCTTCAATGACGAGCTCTTTACATCGACGCATATAGGCGCCCAATTTTGTTTTGTTCGTTATACAGATGTAATTCTTTCCCTCTCTGAAGGCAGAACGTGGGCCTGTGGCGGACGCTGATGGAGGGACTGTCGGCCAGGGCCTTGGCGGGGCCAATTTCCTTCGATGAACTCGTGGCTCCGGGGACGGCATGGCCTTGTCATCCCCTTTGTTTTGAGGTTGCGCTTCGCCGGAAGAGGGAGCGTCGACGAGGTCGCTGTCGTGCTGGGAAGAACGATCGCCTGATGGTATTGTTGGATGGCTTGCAGTTTCGCCCTCGCCAGACGTGTCGATAGGCGCTGCAACGGCAGTTTTCTCCGACGTACTGGTTAATTTGACGCGTTTACCGTGCTTCCCATCGTCCCTCTTTCGTTTTTTTGAGGCATTAGAGTTTGATGCCGGAGTCTCAGATGTGGACATTGTTGATCATGGTGGACTGGCAGGGGCTTACTATGAGAGGATAAACAAATGTAAACTGCTTTAAGATTGATCAGATTTTTCTTTTTCTTCCCTCTTGTCGTTATCTAGCCAGGTCTTCTTGGGCTTTTACCCCCTCTTTTCTTCCCCCGGCTCGTGGTTTTCCCGGAAAGCGCACTTGGTCGTTGTTCAGGATGAGTACCCCAGATGTGGCGGAGCAGAACATTCAGATGTGGAAGGTCAAGAAGCTCATCAAGAGTCTTGACTCGGCCAGAGGGTAGGTAGCATCCTCCAAATTATATATAACCATCGTAGTGACCTAGTGATCGTGTTACCATTAGTGCTGGCACATCTATGATTTCTCTGATCCTTCCTCCAAAGGTGCATAATGCGCATACACCCTTCATTATCGCTCATCCATCAGCACACCCACCACACCCATCCGTAGTAGGAGCATGAAGGCTGACAACGAGAATCATTGTTCCTTTTGGTTATTAGGATCAAATATCTCGCGCTTCGGCGATGCTTACGCAGGAATACGGTACCGCCTCCAACATCAAATCTCGAGTTAATCGTCTTTCGGTGCTGGCGGCTATTACCAGTACTCAGCAACGGTTGAAATTGTACAACAAAGTCCCACCAAATGGGTTGGTGCTATTCGTTGGCACAATTTTGACCGACGAAGGAAAGGAAAAGAAAGTCTCGTTCGACTTCGAGCCCCATAAACCGATTAACACGTGCGTGCCTTCACCATCGTTTTAGTAAGATGTTTGCATTGTATCTTACCCCTTTACAGATCCCTTTACCTATGCGACAACAAATTCCACACCGAAGCGCTCTCGGAACTTCTCGAATCCGACCAGAAGTTCGGGTTCATTGTCATGGATGGTAACGGTACCCTTTTCGGTACACTCGCTGGAAATACCCGCGAAGTTATCCACAAATTTACTGTGGATCTTCCCAAGAAGCACGGACGTGGTGGTCAATCTGCTTTGCGTTTCTCGCGTCTTCGTGAGGAAAAGCGCCACAACTATGTGAGAAAAGTAGCGGAATTGGCGGTTCAGCATTTCATCACAAACGACAAGGTCAACGTTCAGGGGCTAGTGTTGGCTGGTAGTGCGGACTTCAAGACAGAATTGAGTCAAAGTGACATGTTCGATCAGAGGTTGGCAGCGAAGGTTATCAAGGTGGTGGACGTCAGTTATGGTGGTGAAAACGGGTTCAATCAGGTATGCGAGGATCATATGGGTTATGTTGGAATCTCATCGTTTGCCCAGGCCATTGAGTTGGCAGCTGAATCCTTAGCCAACGTCAAGTTCGTCCAGGAGAAGCGCCTCATTCAAAGGTATTTCGACGAAATCAGTCAGGATACTGGCCGCTACTGCTTTGGTATCGAAGACACGTTGAAGGCTCTTGAGCTCGGCGCAGTCGAGACTCTGATCGTTTGGGAGAACCTTGACGTCACTCGTTATATTCTTCGCAACGCGGCAGGAGGTATGTAAATTTAGAATCCGTATGAATTACCTTCTCATGTCCCGCAGAGGAGATTATCACTCACGCTAGCAAGGAACAAGAGAAAGATCGGGAAAAGTTCCTTGACAAGTCCACTGGAACAGAGATGGAACAAGTACAAGAGCCGCAACCTCTTCTAGAGTGGTTCGCTGAAAAGTATAAGGAATTTGGTGCAGCCCTCGAGTTCGTCACGAATCGCTCCCAGGAAGGAGCACAGTTCGTCAAAGGGTTTGGTGGGATCGGCGGGCTCCTCCGCTACAAGGTTGATTTCAACACCCTGGCAACTAACGATGACGATGAAGATGAGTTCTTCTCTGACGATGATGACATCTGACGGTTTTGCCGGCTCTTCGGAGCCCCACCTACCAAGGGCAAGTCAGGTGGGGCGGAGGATGGGGTTGTTGGGGCGAGCGCAGTTGGGAGTGGGTGCAAAGATGAGAGTGCGGGACCACGGCAAACGGGGTTGTTGGACATTTCTTTATGGCTATCTGATGGATGTGATTTGCTGCAGACTGTGGTCTGCCATGTTATGATGACGTTGCTGTTGTGTTGCCCTATGAAGATGGCACATGTGGTTGACTTGGAGCTCCTTCAAATGACGAAGCGAAGAGACTTGGCGGGCGATCACACATTGGATGGTGAGTCGATACCTGGTTACGAGGAAGCAACGCCGGCTAACGAACTTGCAGAAATGTGAGCTGATTGCCTCGACAGATGGAGCAGCTGGAAGTGTGAATTGTATTCTTGTTTCTGTAGTTCTTGTCCGGCTGGTAGTGTCCGTAAATGAGAAATTGCGTGGCTGCAATTATGAAAATCCTATTTTTTCAATTACATAATCGGGGGATATTGGTCTCCTTCTCGACCAAACAGGACGCAAGCCAAGAATAAGCGGCCTCGGTGATTTGAGTTGGCGCGGTCTTGGACGACTCTCTTGCTGCCCATCTTCACTCCCTCGTCGCAAAAATGGGCTGGCTGTCCTCTCTTTTCCGCAACGATGTCTCGTCCGCAAGGAAGGGCCAGGCCTTGTCTTCTACGCACGAGGCCTTCTCTCTCCCAACCTCTTCCCCCGTTTTTCCAAGTTCGGACGCCTTTCATGCAGACACACTCCAGACACCAGATCCCGAGACGGCCTCGAGCCCTGCGTACACATACCCCCCTCCTCAAGGAGCAAATACCTATGGATATATCCCAACGTCGTATGTCACCTCCACCCTATTATCACTGCCTATCTATTGTCCTTGCCTTGCTGTGCTGTACAGAAAACTAAATCCCCTGTTTTGCAAAACAGCTCACGGCAGAACTCTCTTCTTCCGACTCACCACGACCCATATCACACGCCACTATCACCCACATCCCCATACCCACCTCTACAGCAAACCTGGGATCGGATTCGGGCATGGCTAACTCGTGAATACCCTGAACTTGGAGATACCCTGAACTACGGTATCCTCCCTCAAGATCTCTCCCAAGTCGAAATGCAATTTGGATTTGCACTCCCCACAGTCGTTAGAGAATCATACCTATGCGTAGATGGCCAAGAAGCTGAATCCTCCGCTGGTTGTTCGGAGGGGTTGTTTTTCGGCCTAAATTTGCTTCCTCTGGAAGACGTTCTTGAAGAATGGAAGTTTTGGAGAGAGGTGGACGACGATCCTGCCACAGGAGCGAATCCTCATTTGCGAGAGGCTATGCAGTCTATACCACCTGGCTGGATCAGAAAGGAATATTCCCAGAGAGGATGGATTCCGCTTGTGGCGGATAAGGCTGGGAATTATATTGGCGTAGACCTGAACCCGGGGGAGGGAGGAACAGTGGGGCAGGTTATTGTGTTTGGAAGGGATTTTGATACCAAAGTCGTCCTTTGGAGAGGCGAAGGGCCTGCTGGTTGGGCTAAATGGTTGGCCAATTTTGCAGAGGAACTAGAAAGCGGAGAAGGTTTTGAAATTGGTGCCAACAGTGAACCAGAAAGCGGAAGTGAAGACGATGTTGGATATGAGGGTTACTTCTTTGATGGGACTGGTCGTGGTCAGGGTGATGGTGGTGGCGATTCAGGTTCAGGTGGTGGGTTAAGACTAACGGGCGAATATAGAGGATGGAACGTCCTCGAAGCCTGGGCCGATAAAAGCTTGAAAAAGTGGTATGAAGCGGGAATCATCAGCAACCCCAATATCCCAGGGCAGCCGGACACAAGGAAGGTTCGTCGGTCCTTGATGACTCTTATCTCTTCTTCGATGTTTATGATTTTCTCTGTCTCTTTCTGGTATTAGGTTGATAAGGTTGGGTTGGGCATCCCAATAGCTCAGGAATCTGCGGCGGAAGTACCTATACCCGTCTTGGCCAATCTGGAGAGCCCTGTTCCCCCACCCTCAGCTTCAGCACAGAGGTTGTCGTCATCTACACCAGTTCCTACCATCTCAGTCACAAAACCGCCCGCTCCTCTCCCCGTAGATGTACCCACACCCTCGGATATCTCGCCACCGGAATCTCCTCATCCAGGCTTTGATGAGGACCTGGAAGCAGGACGGCGAACAGCAACAACTATGAGGGAGATTCATAACCAACCTCGAGTTATCACCCCTCGACAACCACCCTCCTCTATCAACACCTCGAATGTTTCTATCCAATCTTCCCAGAGATCGCCCATCTCACCGTCATCAGCGGCAACTGAGAGAGCCCGCTCACCCATACAAGACCCACTCATGGCCGCAACACCCACGGCAGCTTCATTCAGGCCTATTCCGGATTTATTGTCGGAATCAACACCTTCCCCAACTGCGTTGACCGGTACGAATCCTGCGCTGCGACCCTCGTCACCTTCTCAACTCTCGTCGACGCCATTGTCGGTATCGGCCTCATCGTCCAGGACAGAGCTTCCGGAGGTTACACATGTTCTGGCGGATGAGCATGACGAACATGAGGACGCGGAAGAAGCTGAAGCACGGCCCTTGACTGAGGGTATCTCATCACGAACTTCGGATGATATGGTGGTAGTCGACTTGGCAGCGGATGAGATACCTAAGGTAGATACTACCATTCGACTAATCGGAGGTGGTGGCACAAGTGGACCTGCCGCTGCCGAAGCTGATACAACTGCCCCGGCCACTGTTAACAGTACAGCAGTTGCACCGACAAAGGAGAAAGACCCGGAGGTTTCTTCGATAGCTTCGGTCGATTCTGCGGCTAGCGGTACAAACGAGAAGACTAAGAAGCATAACAAGAGAAGGAGTGGATTGGCGGGGTTGAAGAAGTTGGGACAACTCGGGAGGAAGAAGGATTCAGGTAGTAGTATCAAGGAGATCGTTGGTGATACGGCTTCCCCAGCGAGTTAGATGGGTCTCTAGAGCACATTGGGGATGGGGATCTGGGACCTGGGGATTAGAGGTTTTGGGTTTTTAATTGGGAGAAATGGATAATGGTACTCTCGGATAATATTCAAATCGCGAAATCTTAGGACATGAACGGACTGCCAGTGTTTTCTTTTCTCTTGACCTTTACCTATTGATTCACAGATTCGCTTTCTTTTTCAGCATATCCTAATGTTTTTTGTTTCTTTCTTGTTTCTTCTGTTCATTTGTCCATCTTTTTGTCAGTTTGAAGTCGTCCAGTCGTTGGACTTGGATGATGTCCTTCCTATTTCTTCTCTGTCCATTGCGTTTTTCCCTCGTTTGGCTGCTTGAATTTGAAATAATAATGATAACCATGACGTTCCTGGGGGTTGTTGGGATTCTATACACTTTACATCCTTTGCAGTTCTACTTCGCCTTTCTTCTATTCCTTTGGGATGAATTTGGTCAACTTACACTTAACCCAGATACTCTCCGCACACCCCGTCTGATGGAGGATACACCACCCTCCCTCTACATACCTCTTCTTTTGGTGCCCTTAATTGTGACTCAATAGGCTAATTGTTTCTTCTCGAGTCTTCTCTTATATCAACAGCACATCAACTTTGAAATCCACATCCTCGTTGTTTTTTTCCGTCTTTTTCGAAGCTACACCGTATCTCATGGACACACTATATTCCTATTGTCATCAATGCAAAAAAGCAAATTGGGACTTCAATAGATTGGCTTTGCATTCTAGTCTGGTTCTGCGGTTGGTCTGCGGTGTGTCCACGATGTTGTCCCATTTTGGTAGTTACATAATATTCTCGACCACGTGACCGCAAATGCAACACGTTTCGTCGCGTTTTTGGTCTGCTCCAAGTTTTTAAAGTTGAGATTGGCCTTCTCAACAGCACCTTGTTCCCGTTTATCCTTCCCTCCCCATCCCTATACTACGTATCCGCACCCCGACTGGCGGTGCCTTCTGCACGACGTCGACTTCGCCAACGAGCGCAATAATACCAAGCTGAATCTACCAACGTCAATTTACTCAATCTGAACGACTGAATAGCTCATACTATTACTCTACCCTAACGATCACTCTTCAAGAACGACACGATGTCAAAGCTATTAGCGTTTATATTAAAACCGTTACTTCCGTTTAGGCTACCAGAGGACGAAGAGGAGGGTGCAGGGGTGGATATCCTGGTCCTCAGCGTCTCACTGTTCATCGGATTGGGTATCTGGCTTGTCGTACAGCGATACCATAAAGCCCATAACAGTCCTGTCTTCTTCGAAATTAATGTTCCTGCGGTACGTTGAATTGATCTTCGTAGAGAGGTATTGCATTGACGTATTTTGGCATTGTAGCAAGCGGATCCGGAATGGACAGGTCGTGTAATACCAGACGCAACTATCGAATCGCATTTAGAACACCCAGAGATCATTCCTTATGCGCCTGTACCTGGACGGAAATACATGACGAGTTTTGACCCTGCAACTGGAATGCACATTGGACATTATATGGCGGATAATGAAGATGACATCAAGAAGAAGATCCTTATGTCGCAGAGGGCTCAGAAGAAGTGGAAACACACCACCTTTACGCAGAGGAAGAGGGTCATGAGAAGTTTGCTGAAATGGTTGGTTGACAACCAAGAAGCTTGTGCGAGGGTCGCTTGTAGGGATACTGGCAAGACTTGTAGGTATTTCTTCTACGACTCGATGTACGCGTTATTCACGGATTATGCGTTCTTAGTGATTGATGCTGCATTGGGAGAAATCTTGACCACCTGCTCCAAGCTGGAATGGCTCATCAAACATGGAGAAAAGGCCCTGAAGCCCGAGCGAAGGCACACGAACTTGATGTTGAGCTACAAGCGCTCTGAAGTGCACTTTGATCCTCTTGGTGTCGTTGCGGGAGTTGTCTCTTGGAACTATCGTACGTCCGCTATTCATTCTCGCAAACCAATTGCCTTATCTTGAATCTGATTAGCTCTCCACAACGCGTGGTCACCCATTCTTGCCGCTATCTTCGCTGGAAATGGTATCGTCTTGAAATGCTCGGAGAATGTCATTTGGTCAACTACATGGTTCGTCGGCGCTATCCATGAGTGTTTGCGAGTCCTAGGCCATGACCCAGAGCTCGTTCAAGTACGCATTAACCTTAATTTGTCACTACTTCTCGAACTCACTTGGAACAGGTCGTGTGCTGCTACCCAGATCAAGCAGAAGTCCTAACAGCCTCACCACACATCAAACACATTACCTTTATTGGTTCGGAACACGTTGGTCGCAAGGTGAATTGTCCTCGGCCCCCTCTCCCCGTACTTGTATTGAATCCTTTTCTGTATAGGTCGCACGCGCTGCAACTACCCACCTTACACCCGTTACAATGGAGCTTGGTGGCAAGGACCCAGCTGTCATCCTACCAAATACAGATATAGACAAGTGGATCAGCGTCTGGATGCGTGGTGTCTTGTGAGCTTTAACCCTTAACTTTCTTGTATAGCAATGCTGACAAGTTGCTATGCTAGCCAAAACATGGGCCAAAATTGCATCGGTATCGAACGTCTCATTATCCATTCCTCTCAGTACGATGAACTCTGGGAAAAGTTTGAAGAACGAATTGCCAAACTTCGTCCCGGTTCAGTTATGGCGCCTACCAACGAGGGATACGTCCAAACTGTTGATGTTGGCTCTATGATCTCTAAGGACAGATTCCCTGCTCTCGAACGTTGGTTGCAAGACGCTACTGAGGCTGGCGCAGTTTTAAGGGGTGGAGAGACTTATGTGCCTACGCAAAAGTCCTTGGAGAACGGATTTTATTTCAAGCCTACCTTGGTTGGACCGGTTGACGATACTATGGATATTGCTAACCATGAGCGTGAGTTTCTGTTAGTCCCGTTGAAGAAGTAGACATTAACCCTTTGCCTAGTCTTCGCACCTATTGCCCTCATGATGCAATACGACACGATTGAAGAAGCCATTGAACTAGCCAATGGTACACGATATGGTCTTGGTGCAAGTGTCTTCGGTCCAGACCAAGAACAATGCTTGAAGGTTGCCAAACAACTGGAATGTGGTATGGTCTCCATCAATGACTTTGGCGTTTTCTACGTAAGTCCATGTTAAGCTGCATTATTTCGAACGCGCCCTTTGCTGATTCTATCCCATTTCCTGCTATCTGGCTTGGTATATACTTCAGATCAAGTAGGTCCATTTTCATTTTGCCCCCGAACATCATCTCACCTCTGTATGAATTACAGCCAAGATCTGCCATTCGGTGGTGTCAAAGCAAGCGGATACGGTCGCTTCGGAGGTCCCGAAGGTCTTCGCTCACTGACAAACCCCAAGGCCGTCGTCCTCGACAAATGGCCTTCATTCGTTCAAACCACCATCCCTGCCGTTTTGGACTATCCCGTGCGGTCGCTATTCTATAGCTGGTACGTGCTTCATTTTCCGCGTATTGTACTGCATGTTCTTGACCATTTTGACTGGAATTTAGGGAATTCACGAGTGGATTGGTCAGGTTTTTGTATGGAGAGGGATGGAGAGCCAGGTTCCGTGGTTTGAACACCCTCATCAAGGCCGCAAGGAAGAAGTAAATATCTACTCACGCGGAGTCATCTTCAGTTGGAAGGCTAACAGCGACCCGTCTATGATCTACGATTTGGACACGTTCATCCACGATTTTCTTTTTCCCATTTACTTACTCTTCAATCTCGTAGTCACTTCACCTGCGTCGTGATTGATTCTCATCGTTGGTTTGATAACCTGGAAGTCTTGTATCTACGCATTGCTCTTGCCTTTATTCTTGCTTTCCGTCGGCTACCCCCTCCTCGCCTTTCTTCATCGATTTTCTCTGCTTTCACTTTCACACAAGTCGCGAGTCACCTGCACGTACAACGTAGAGTAGCACGATCCTCCCTATCTCTCCCTCAATACAATCGCCTTTTCATCACCCTTGAATCACAGCAGCGATCCACGAGTCTCATTGAGTTGAATGCTATATACAATGACACGCAGGTGGCAAATGATCGACCATGAAAGATATGGTGCAAACATATGAAGCGAAGGATTAAGTTCCGAAAGCCTAAGTGTACGTGATCGAGGGGAGGCTTGAGAAAAAGGAAGAGAGGTCATTGACTTGGAGTGGGAGAAGAGAGTATAACAAATAGAAAAGGAATATGATATGCGATATCATCATATATGGGAAGAGGGATAGAAAGAGTGCGGGAGATGCGATGATGACGGGGCGATGACGACAACAGTGGAGATGAAAACGAGAATGAGCTGTGGGTAAATGCAACCAACGCAAGCGAGCCTACACGATCACACAGTAAAACGGGGAAAAGGAAGCGTCAAAGCTGGAGGTGAAGCTAGTGCTGGTTGTTGTTCTTGTTCAAATAGCAATGTGGAATAGCAAAGAGCGGATGCATTTGTAGTTGAGGAAAGAGAAAAGTCACCAGGCGGACTTGGGAGGAAACCCCAGAACGCAGTGTCTAATGCTTAAAACTTATTGCTGTTTCTCCTTTTTCCATGCGACGAATTCATCAATCAGTGTTGGCCAGGACTACACAAGCGCAAGCGTAAGAGCTGGGTCCTAATGTTGAACAGAGAAAGGAGCCACATACGCTATCATCCTCGTTGTAACTCTCCAGTGACGGCACGGTTTCGCAAAACTCCAACATCTATCGGATTCAGGGGGACAATCGACGGCGGACGGGTTTCAGGGTGCGGAAGATAGGAAAGCAGTGCGGTGGAATGCGATCGTCAGTCAGAAGATTTGATGTGCCAAGGAACACGCGAGACACGAACCATTGCCCATAGATCCTTGTTGGTGGCCTTATATTTACCTTCCTTTTCCTACAATGGATGTGATCAATCGCTCCACGTCCAGCACAGCAGTCTTTTAAACACCTACAGTGATATATTCCAGGACCTCCGCCATAAGGGGGTACTTGGGTACTAGCAGAACAGACCATAGGGCCACGGATAGCTGCAGTGGAGAGGGAGGAGATAAGGCATCAAGTTGAGCTTCTAGTGCGGCCGGGCGCGATCACAAAAGAAAACACATGCCTCTGTTTCAATAACTCGGGCGTTCCTGTACAGAGCCACCAGGGTTAGCGCAACATGCATAGGTAGCGGCGGAATGGGGCTATGCAACGTACTCAGGCTTAACGAGTCCAAAGCAGAACGTGTATAGCTTGTGGAATGCTGTTCGAGGATTGCTAGCATGAAGCCAATAATCCCTCTTGTCATAGAGATCCCTCGTTCCTGATTCCTTGGGTAACGTTTGGCCTTGAAATAGTAATTTGTCTAGGTCGTTGATCGCGAGTGCTAGGGGAGGGATAGACGAGACCCTGAGAAAGAGGAGGCGCACAATGACAGACAGCAGGAACATAGAAAGGGGTCTTGTTGAGAATTGATCAACGTCTCCCGAAGACGAGTAGTGCTCACCGAATGGCTTCGGTACCGCTCTCCCATTCCTTCTTGGTGATCTTTCCCATCTCGTGAGCGTCCATCATAAACGATAGGATGAGAGGCAGGGCGCCCTCCATTGCAAGGCCAGCATCTTTACAGAGGCGCTCGAATCCTTCCGTCGCGATTACCTCTGGGTCGTCTGGGTCGGCGTAGAGCTTGAATAGGGCTAGCGCTCCTTGTTTTGAATACGGTTCCGTCCTGAAACCCGTGTTTGAACCTGGTATTATTGGTGTGGAGAGGCGAGAGTCTGTTGGTAATGTTCCGTTGGCAGTTATATTTGTATTGACCTAGAGAGCGCAGTCGTCAGCAAGCGTGCCCAATGCTAAGGTGATAACGAGAAGAAATAGATATCCAAGACTAGAATAGAAATGAAGATGCTAACGGTGTTATTGGGAGGATATGAATTAGGACGCGGGATAGTGTCATCGTCACTATGAATGTTTTTCAAGCCTTTGGAGAAACAGCAAGAGAAAAGTGATAATAAACGCATGAGTTAAAGAGCATGCAAAGAAGATAAGCAGAACCCCTATTAGCTACAGTTATATAGCCTCTGGGGGTATGATGAAGATGGAATGTGGGAGAGGTGACTGGCGACGGGTTCGAACTCACCGCTTACCCTCTGTCACACCGCCCTCGCGTGCCTGATTTGTTGTGCAGGTCAGCTACCATTTATGGAAACTCATTAAAGCATATTACGTCAGCAGAACTACCGCACAGTTTAGCAGCGTTTGTGAAAAATGTGCAAAGCGTAGGGAGCATGCATGACGCGTGTTGGGAGACAGGAAAGGAGACCATGATCAGCACAGAGCCTAGAACTGGTCGTGGAACAGACCCACGATTCATCCGTCGCCTTGCTTGCGGCCTTGCCCTTTCCTGTGGCTTTCGTTCTTGACTTTTTGGGTGCGGGCGGCTGTTCGGGAGTAAGGCTAGGCGAAATGAAGAGATGTAATGCGATGGAGACCCACAGCTGCAGCATTCGCTTCCGTCCTGCGAGTCCTGCTTAGCTCTCCTAACTGAACAATGTCTGGGATGGTGGACATACTGTGTATCCGAAGCTGTCTACATCATTGGACATTGATCAGCACATATGCACCATGCGTGAAATGCCACCAACCGCTGTAGAGCGACGAGTAGCACGCGTTGCAGTCGTGGATGCAGTGGCCTGGGCGTTAGCATCATCCGCTCGCTTTCTCTGGGGAACCGATTTTCGCTGGATCAGAGACGCGTGGACAACGAGGTCTCTGGTTCACGGCACCTTGGGAGGCATTTTGGGGGTGTGGGGGTGTGGTTAATTAGCAGAGAGGATGAGCGTCAAGTCGGTGGCCAAGCGAGAACGCGAACGTCCATGTGGGTGTGACTCTTTCGTGACCCTCTCACCCTGTTTCTCCGGATGCTCAGCATGAGTCGGACAGAGCGTCTGAAGGAACGCGGAGTCATTGGCTGCCAACGTGTTGATGGCGGACACGTTCACTGCTTTCCTGAAGCAATCCGGGTTGGAGTCAGCAGATAACACCTGGCCCTTTTCGCGTATCTGATAATTTTTCGTGTACTGCTCAGTCCTGTGTGCCCAGTTGAACAGAGCCTGCTTGATGACACGTCTGGAGAGCCCAGGCTGTCCGTCGCGCTCAGTGCTTGCTCACTGCAAGTGTCCAGCCCTGGCATCCCGGAACCCGGACCGCCTATCCCAGCATCTTTGGTAAGCCAACGATCTGCAGCGAGCTCTGGACACATCCACCATGTTGAGCGAAATCTACAACCCCAACCCGACCGTATTCTCCCCCGTTGCTCCAGTTGGTCGCAAGTCAGACTACTCTGGTCTTTCCCTATGGGTAGACGAAGATGAACAATCCGAAGAGGATGACGAAGGTGTTGATCCCATTGACCGCGATGAAATTTTTAGTGCGTTTCACTAGTATCTCCGGCGAGAGAACAGCGCTGACCTGGGTGCTCCGTATAGACCTCATCCGTTTCATCTACGACCCGGAGCATCCCAATACACTGGAGCAACTCCGAGTAGTCTCAGCACCTCAGATTACCGTGGAACGGAATCGCATCGATGTCGAGTTCACGCCTACCGTCCCACATTGTGGAATGTCCACCTTGATCGGTGTGTCTGATTGTGTTGAATGTGGTCTATTCAAGCGTTTATGAATGATGCAGGTCTGACCATCCGTGTACGCTTACTACGAAGTCTACCAAGCAGATTCAAAGTGGATATTCATGTGAAGCCTGGATCTCATCAAAGTGAACACGCTGGTGAGTGCACAGTGACACAAGGCTCAACTTGTTGATTCCTCGTACTTATATGCCCGTAATACGTCTAGTGAACAAGCAACTGAACGACAAGGAACGGGTTGCGGCAGCACTCGAAAACCCTGCACTGCTTGAATCAGTGGAGACCTGTCTTCGTGCTGTGAACCAAAGGGGCCTGTTTACAACAGCATAAGAACCACAGCCCACCCATTTCATTTATACGGGGCGCGCAATCAGACGCTCAATCTTCATCTCAGGAGAAGAAAAACAGGGAGCAGCTCCTTAGAATTCCGATTACACGCACCCGCATCCCGCATATCAAATCAGTACCCCGCATTCCCGCATCCTTGCTGGTTCCTTATTACCACAATTCGCAATCCTCACCCCATCCATACCCATCGATCATTCACATAGAGTCCGACAAAGGAAACGACGTTTTAGGTGTTGAAGGATAGCTTCCGCACCTCATTTTCTAGCACTAGCAGAACAATAAAGTACATACGCAGAAGGGCCCCACCACGGACTACACGGGTTACTGGAACGGGGCCTGTACTTATATGCAATAGCTTTTACGATAAAATGTACGTCATCACGTTATGGCTCTTCTCTTTGTCTGTGCTGGCACTGTGCGCATGTACAACAGGATGCCATTGTGCTTTTTTCTGCGTTTAGGCGTCGGCTTCTGATTGGCATTTAGCCTCTGTGGACACGTTCACCTGAGCTGTTCACTGTATCTGCGTTGAGGGTCTTCGTTCTCATGTTGGCCGTCCTCCGCTGGATAACGATCGTATTGTACAAACGATCGCGTTGAGCGCCTAGCGCTTATCTACTACGATAAAGTGAATACCGGATATCTTTCAGGTTCTCTACTCTGCTCTCAACACTTCCTCAAGCGCCATGAACAGGAAGACACACCACAGCTTCCCTATCATCCTAGGACCCAATTCAAATGTCAATTGCAATCTCTACCCCACCATTCGGTTTAGGTCACTCCTTTCTCTTCCCCGGATATACTTTATACACCATGCCTCCAGGGAGCTCCAAGCACAATTGTGCGTGATCACGAGCCCCCTTCGGAAACCTCGCCGGCCTGGTCCTGATCTGCACCTACAGTATTAGCCTAGGCCAAGGCAGGCGAAACAACAAAGACATGTCCATAATGTCCATATTTTTCTCACTCACGCCAGACCTGCCGGTGAGCCGCTCACTACTGGCACCCGCAGGTCACCGTCAGTGTCGGCGTCATCCTGACGGTGCGGGGACCCACACCGTGTAAAGTGCCGCCGCATCAGGATGCATGATGATAGGAATCGAGATTGTAAATTTCAGGGGGGAAACAAAGGAGGACAGTACAAGGAGGGCTATATGGGGTATCTTTAATATAGTGGCCCACTTGGGCTGCTCAGGCTGCGGTGGTGGGGTCACGGTGGGTGTTAACGTGAGCTTTAACGGCAGCCTGAGAGAAGGGCGGTGTGCTGGCCCTCCAAGTTTGTGGGCCTGAGCCGCTGAAGTCTTGCTCGGGCTCTGAGTCTGGAGAAGCCTACTCGGGCTTCCAAGCAGGGATGGCTTGGGTATAAATTTGTGCACCATGATTCGTCGACGAAAATCGGTCTGGATCGTATGTTATTGCAGAATCAGATGCCAGTGGCTCAAAAGGCTCTTCCTTGCGCCCGGAAAATTTTCCATCATCCAAAACTTGCCTCCGAATCTGTGAAACACAAAAACACTCGGGCCCATCACTCCACCGCTGGAAGTTTCAACGAAAAATTTTCATTTCTTGGGTCTATTCAATTTTTTTGGGCGTCCTCCCGTGGCTATTCAGTAGGCTAGGCGTGGAGGTACGATTTAAGCTATGGCAGTAACGCAGTAATGCATAAGGGGGAAGTGGCAGATAGGTAGAAGGTAGAAAAGCGTCTCTGCCACCAATAGTGCAGTGTAGTGGGAAGGAAAGCTTTTTTGAAGTAAAAGTAGGGCATTGATACATAGATCGTAAACTGCGTGAAGAAGAGAGGAAACGATTATTGGATGTGCTACATATGTCCTGCGGCCCGATCGATCAAGCTTCGAGGACGAGTGGGCAGATAGGGGGATCTAGGGCGGAGAGAAGGGCGGAGATGAGGAGGTGGTAGTGATGACGGGAGAGATAGAGAAGGGAGTTGTTGTAATGCTACATGATGCGTGTGGAGAGAAAGAAATCGATGGTCGATAAACTAATAGGGTATTGGTTCCAGTCTGAAAGAGAAATGCGATAGAATATTGACCAGGGAATGTGCTGATATGGTATCATGTCCATAATATGCTTGTGAAGACGAAAGCGAAATCGAAGCCCATGCAAGAGAAGGGAGAGATCGAAGGCGAAGCCCGGTGGGCAATGGTACAATGATGTGCTGCTTGATCGGTAGCGAGCGAATGAACGAACGAGTTTGTGTGCCGAATAACGAAGTAGGTGAGGAACAGGTGCACGAAAGGGCACATAGCAACATACGATGAAGTGTTGAAGAGAGAGGGGTGATGGGAGACTTGGGGGATGGCTCTTCTAATCATCCAGAAGCCAGTCCCAATCAAGGAGCGCAGGAGCGACAGGTTGTCTCCGCAAACAGGAGAAGAACCTCTTGAATGATTCTTTTCGTGGATTTTCGGGTCGAAGATATACACAATCCCACATTCGGAATGTCACCTTGCCCGTCGTTTCCACGATGATAACGTCTTGCTCCGGCTCGAAGAGGGATTCCTCGTCGTTGAAGTCGACGCGATGTATTATGCGGTTGATGAAACCTGCGGATAGTTTAGCTCTACCGTCGTAGAGTATGGTACCCTTGAAATCGGATGGTACCCATACAGTGACATCCCCAGAATTGGACTTGATGTATGTGTAGAATCTTATCCGGTGCACCGGTCTGCACTAGATATCGGCCATCAGTAACTCGTCGTTGGGGTCATTGGACATCACTTACGATCTTGAGCTTCACCGAACCCGATCGACTACCAATATACATGTGCAGTCGCTCGCCTGGGGGGTGCCAGCGTGAACGAAAATGGGGCAGTCGGAGACTTAGATCGACTGGGTTATCTCCAGGGTGGCAGTACCAATCCCACAATTCACGAGGGTTATATGATATTTTTCGAGTACCCGTGAACTCGTCGTCTAATCCCGGTATCTAACGACAAGCATAAATGGGTCTGGACCGAGGTAAAGGCACAGAAAAAAATACGGTACCGTTACTAGCTTGTCTGTACTTTTAGTTTCTGATGACTAGTACGATGGTGAGTGCGAGTGTGCGTTGAGGGCATAGTGGAACTTACAGATGAGTTGTCCTCTGAACGCCTGGCCCTTACAACTTTGGGCATATTGACCATTTATAGACTATAGGCGAGAACTCTAAAAAGCCCCAGACGACCTCGAACAGCTTCGCGAGATGGTGGCTGGCGGTGGCAATGATGGTGGAAGCAAGGCACTGGGGCCTTATCAGCGTCAGGGGAAGGAGCAACAGAGGTGCGCCAAGGGGAGAAGGAGGGCGGAGAGGGAGGGATTTGAAACTGACCAATTTCTGGGTGTATTGTACTTTAATGTTACCGGGGACAGGGACAACTTTCCAAAAGAGGGATAAGAGAACCTGATGTCCCCGAGCACGTGGTAAGACCTACATCACTTGAAACAACGACTTCCTTTTTTGGCAGACCTCTGACGGTGGCCGACCAAGAGCCACGAGCAGCGCGTCCATTCCCGGATCCATTTCTCCTGCTGGCCCATTGTTGGCACTGCGCCTCCACAACGCTTCTTGTCCTCGTCAAGGCGCGCTATCAAGGGATAGTCCGCCTTGCTTGACTGAGTCATCATTACCTCTTTCTGAAACTCCCCTTCAAGATCATTGACGCACCATCGGCCCCACGTGCTGTAACCTGTCAAAAATACAAAGTCCAGCATTTTGATCCTCCACAGCGGCTGCACGCCGTGACAAGCGATGAAGCAAATGGGGCACAAGCCGTTTGCTCGCTGCCCCGGAGCAGCGCCCACGAACCAGCTCTTCGCCGGATCAATGACAATGACCTTTTCTCATGTTGTTCCCCTTCCATTTCCCATCGTATCCTACGACCGGACTGTGACTCGCCCGTCTATTTCCAAAGTCGATCACATGGGCTTGGAAGGTCACGGGCCTCGCAACGAGCGAGGGAACGCACTTCGTATTCCCATCCTGCAATGTCGAGGAACCAGATGACAGACTGCTGAGTTCTCAGTGGAACTTTCATCACCGTTTCCCTTCTTTGTCCTCCCTGACTTATCACATCATTCTAGGTTCTGCTGCCGTACAAGAGCACTCTCGGGCTGCGGCTTTAGTGATTATGCTCAAGCTCTTGCTTCTTCCCACAACAAAAAGACACATCGGCCACCGACAAACCTGCAGCTCAAAAGCACGAGTGCGTACCGGTGACTTGGGTAGTGGTGTGTGGCTCCAGACCAGATGTCTTGACCTGGACTAGATCACTGTCAAGTGACCTAATATCTATGTCGTCCAAGAGTCAGAGTACGCCATGACCACGCACACGACTGACCTCGCTGCGCAGAACCTGTGCACACAATGTCACGACACGTGTCGAATACGTCTGCGCATCTGCGCATCTCGTGCTAGGCATTTGTGGCAGACAACTGCCTCAGTCCAAGTGCTAGGACCCAAGTTACATCACCGCGTGGCTGCCACATTCTTCTCGCATGAATGACGACATGTTGTTCATGTGTTGAATTAAGGGAAAACGGACTTTGTGCTACGTGTCATATTTGCTGCGTGCATTGGATCGCTGGATGGATGCTTTTCATGAGGTGATGGTTGACGTCGATGCACTTCGTTGGGGTCATCAAAGGTACGCAGCCTCGATCGTGTTGCACTGCGCACGCGAATTTGATTTTCTGTCTGATATTGGGCGTCGAGTACCTGACAACCCAGAAGGAACTAAGGTTAAAGGGCCTGGGCGCCGGAAGAGTTTTAAAGCTGCCGCCCATGCTCATTGAGAAGACAACTTGGGGCACCAATGAGGGGGAAATCTACTTACAGGTGCTGCGCCTATCCTAGCGTGTTCACAATCATGAACTAGCCACGAGTTTCAAGCCACGTTGAATTGGAAAAGATTATTATTGAATAACTCCAAACATCATAGGTCACCTACATAGCACTCCACCACCACAAATGTGTATCCAATTTAGTGAAGCATCAAGTTGATGGGGCAGGACCATCCCGGTCTAACTGCGAGGGATCAGCTGTCACTGATCCTGGGGTAACAGAGTTCTGTTTCGTCTTTGGCCGAGCAGCTTCGGTCAATCGCGCAAACTCAGCTTGATGAGATTTCTAGCAGAATCTCAGTGTCAGCCCACTTGCCAAGTGTCATGCAAAGAGTAGCAGTAACAACACCCGATTAAAACGTACCTCGTATGCTTTAAGGTCTCCCGGTGGTTGGACCTTCTTACGGTTAGTTCTCTGCTGTTCCCATTGTTTAAGCTCCCGGCGCAGTTCTTGGAGCGATTTCCGGTTAGATATTGATCTGTCCAGATTCGCATTGTACAGCATGACCCAGCTACGGGAAGGCAACAGCGATAAAGCTATTGAGTCGTGGCCGATAAAATAAGGTTGAGTAGCTTACTGTTGATGCCTACGTTCGTGCGTAGGACGATCACCCGTAGTTGGTAATTCATGCTCCTGAAGCATATCTCTCAGCTGTCGATCTTTAAGTGTCGAATAGGAGACCTTCGGGAGTCGATCATTGTTATTGTTAGACTCTCTGTGTCACGGTGGTGTTCAGGTGCTCCCGCGCCACTGGTATAGAATAGCATTAGAGCGCCACTTACCTATCCTTCCCTTTCTTGGACCTGTCGTGCTTCCCGAGTATCTGCGCCCATTGATGTTTCTGCGACCTGCTTTCCTCAGAAACATCTTGGCAGTTACTGTCCATGTGTGCATTTATCTTGGACATTTTGACGTCCTTCTGACACAGTGGACATTGCACATCGACATCACTCCCTGATCGTGTTTTTATGCATGAGTTGCCGACTTGAAAACGCACGCTCGGGCAATGCTCACCATTATCCTGTCTTGTCCGTATATCGTCACCGCTCTCTTCTACATCTGACGATGGTATTGGTGTTGGAACGGGTTTCAGTTTAGTAGGCTTGAGCTTTGCTTTTTGAGGAGACACTGAGCCGAGCCTTAACGAGGATGGGCCAACCATCCATTCTGTATCCGAGTCCTCGACAATCATAGTCTCCCCCTCCCGCGATCGCTTTAGCCGCTTATGTGGGCGCTCTGTCGTCTCCTCGTCCTCAGCTCGAGCTTTATCACGTTCCTTTATTAGTCCCAATATCTGAGCCCTGCAATAAGCTGTTGGCTTCTCCCGGTCAAACAACTGATAAAAGGACAGCACACCGTGCACCCTTCCAAGCTAATACAGCTTCTTCCATAACGGGGTTGGGCCGTATGTGTCCTTCATTGCTAACTTTCCGGCACCTCGGACATTCTTGTTTGGTAATAAGTGCAGCTCTGACACACTTGCAGGTAGGTCAATATAAATTTACAGCCACAAGAAGCCACTGAACGAGCATCGGGAAGAACTGCTACTCACACAGGAACAGAAACAGTGTCCACAGGTGAGGGTTACAGGACCATCGAACAATTCGCCACATATCGTGCATCGCAGGGCACTGTCGAGGTTTCGCAGGCCGGGAGGATCTGCTGGGAAGTCTGTTGGATCGGGGACTTCGGGGAAGAAGTGGTTAACCGTCATTGGTGTTGGACGTTGGATGCTGTGAGCTGTGGCGCGTCAATTACCCAACGCTGTTCAACTTGATCGCGTCTCAGGCTGCGTGTTTGTCCCAACCACGTGGATATCATGTGCGGCGCGACGCCCAAGAGACGGCTGCTATCGCCTTGGGGCGTAGAGTTTAACAGATCTTATTGGAATATCAGTACCAACACAGTGGCGTCGGGAACGCAAACAAGCTCAATGGCATTTCTTGCAGAACAAAAGGCAGGAATGCTTTGGAGCAATTCCCGGGCAGTACCCCATCTACTGCTCACAGGTAGTCATTGCCGGTGCCCACTACCAGATAATCGTGACCTCTCTAATCTACTAAGCTCAAAGGATGGACTGCGCAAGCCATTTCCAGGGAGGGAATAGGTAAACGCGTTATCACTTCTTATAGTGTCAGGGTGCATTCAATTCCGCATCAGAGCTGTTCCGCTACTTGTAGACAGAGAGTTAGCCTCTGGGTCAACTGACCTCCGGGTATTGGGCCATGTTTTGAAGCTTGTGGCCACAGAAGCTCCTCAGGAACCTGAGCCGGATGATGAAGGTGCTCGAAAACCGCTTCACTGACCCGAACCGTACTGATGCGTCCACTCAGCCTGGCAGAGACTTCAGCCGCTTATCCTTGATTTCTTCAACCAGCGATTCGAGTTTAGGTCGGATGGACTATTTAAGAATCAGGCGGAATTACCTCAAGACAGATTGGCAGGCACATACACTTATCTCCCCAAATGTCCCATTGCAGGTTACGAACAGCTCTGGAAACGCAAGAGGGATCAACGATTGGTGCAACTCATGCGATTAGAGTTGAAGCGAGCGGATATCCAAAACCTGAACAGTGCGACTACCTTTTTCCAATGCACCCTGTGCTTTGAAAATGCCATACAATATCCTCGGATCCTCGTCCATCATTGTCTCCCGGTTGTCTCAGCAGAGGACATCGCTTGGCATAGCAGCCATGGAATTACCTCCGAATATCCAGAGCAAGTTCAAAATCTGCTACGCATGTTCCAAGAACAACCCTGGAACTACGATATGCGCCAGATCCAATTCAGTCGAGAGGCCTACACGGAAGCTCGGGATATTATATGCACAACAGGGGATGAATACCGTGATCCAGATGCTATCCCTGCAAAGGATATGCATAATTCTCCGCACCTATTTGAATGTCGGATCTGTGCTTCCGATCGTGGAAGGCTCGTGATGAAGTATATTCAAGCTGTTCGTGTATTTGTCCCCCCTCTTGTCTGTGTATTTAATAACGTTTCGAAGGTACACCATGCTTTGCTACACAGAGCTAAGGATGAAAGAGCTATCTGGGGATGCTTGGCCCTGACAACTGAACAGCAACGTATCGTGGCAGAGGCTGAAGCGCGAACATACAAAAAGGCGCTGAAGGCTTGGGACAAGAGAGATTTTGTCTGCACTTATTGCAAATCCCGAGGTACCTTCCGGGAAACTTACGAGCATATCAAGTCCAGGTGGGTATTTATTTCTCCATTCCACCAGCCCAAAATCTTATGCTTATGCGGCCCGAAGGTGCACACAGCGCTGTAATCCAGACAGCCCGGGATTGCGGGACGGTCGACCTGTGGAGATTAGCGAGTATTATCTCGATTTGGACTCCTCCTTTCTTCCGCCACCTTTTCGCGTTCGAATTTGACTGTCAGCCGAGAGTGTTCGGTTGGGACTCTATTCATTTGCATTTACCGCCGTGATGTCTTTTGTATGGTTATCCTGTGGGAGCGCTAATGTCTTTCTCCGTTCTGGAATGGGTGCGCGTTTGGACTGGAAAGAAGGCCTATGCAACTGGTACGTGGAATCAAGTGTTCTGGCCCCATCCCCTCACTCCTCAAGTTCGAGTGTCAGAAATTAAGCACGGCTGATTTGTTTTTCCTGTTACAAGATTTGTCCTCGCTTGAGGTATGAGGATGAACTTCGGGCCTGTCAAGTGTCGGTTCAGCACGCTGAGTGGGGAATTGGCATTCAGAGAGCCTTTCATTCACTTTCTGCGACGCGTCTATGATTGAATTGGGTCCGCGTGCCTCACGGAAACTTCCAACCTTGCTAACCCGATCAGGCGCACATGGCACAACCTCACCAATTACCTTTAAAAGATTTTGGCTTCTTTCCGCATAACGCAAGTCCAACTGTTCTCTAAAAGCTCATGACGGATTTTCGGCATGGCGGGCCGAGAATAAATTATCTGCATATGGATTTATCAGGATTTAGAAGAAATTCTGACCTCAAGCGTCTCTGATATGGGCATTACAGAGGATGTCGGGTGATCCGAGCGTGCTCATAATCACAACTTTTATATTTTTAGGTGCCGGTCTGTGATAGTCCAGCCGTTCTCGTGGTTATGTCGGGAAATATGAGCGTAATCTGGGGTCTGCGGGGTAGATGTTTTATACTACTTATCCACCGGCGTTGAGTTGGTGCTAGAGCAGCTGCGGCCCCTTGGCTACTTTTCACAGGATTAGCTTGGCAACAAGAGGTATCTCTAGTACCTTAAGGTGCTTTATGATTTAGAATTTCACGATGCCAAAGTAATGGACGACAAAAAGACAAGAATCAACCCTCCAGGGCACATGGTTACCCGGCTTTGAAGGGGTCCCATAGTCACAATGCGATTGTAATTCGTGGACTTTTTCTCGGAAAGACTGTCGGGTCATCCTGTCAAAAACTTCGCATTCAAAACGCCTATAGAGATTTAGTGGAACGCGACAAGACTATTAGAGCAGGTGCATTCTGAAAGGTTTAAAAGGACGGAACTGTGCAGAGTAGAACCCCAGTCCAGCGGGCTTCACTAATTCCTTGTCAATTCAAAGCACGATGTTCAAGCTCTCTGCTTTGGTGTCTCTTGCTCTAATTGCACCTCTTGTCGCTGCCGTCCCAGAATGGGGCCAATGTATGTTTCTCATCAACGTGTTGTCTGGTCTGGACTGCCTCTAACCAGGACTTCGTGCTACAGGCGGTGGTATTGGCTGGACTGGTTCCGTAAGTTTGCCCTACATTCACGATACAAACTGCACTAACCCACATTCCTACTTTAGACTCAATGTGCGTGTTCATCTCATCGACCGCAGAAATGGGGGCTAACCACTCACGTCAGGCGATGCCGGATTAATTTGCGTGAAGCAAAATGACTACTATTATCAGTAAGCAGCGCGTCAATCTACGGGACGTTAGTGCCGTTGGAATTTACACAACACGAAATAGATGCTTGAAGGGAAGCGCCACGACTACGACGACGACGACGACCACCACCACCACAAGCACTCCCCAACCTACTGGCGGTACCGGTAGTGGCCTAGACGCCAAATTCAAGGCTCATGGCAAGAAATTCTGGGCATCTTGTGCTGACCCAGGTACCCTTAATATCGCCGGTAAGCTGCTCTGTGCATCTTGGTAAATTGCTGGGTTCAATACATGCCCTAAAGCCAACGTCGCAATCTTGAGGTCCGACCATGGTGGTGTCACACCTGTAAGTGCTATGTTTTAGGGATACTCGAATGCCTGCTAATATACAATCTATAGGAAAACTCGATGAAGGTTCGTTGGATCGAATTTAGCGAAACCACAATACCAACTGACGTGCGACATTCAGTGGGATGCTACTGAACGTAAGTGGTGTGATGTACTGGATTATAAATGTAATCTAACGCGTCGTCTACCACAGCTAGCAGGGGACAATTCACCTACGGCAATGCTGACACACTCGTCAACTGGGCTACGAGCAACGGCAAATTGATTCGTGGCCACACTCTTCGTATGTTAAAGCTTCTCCTACTTGGGTCGTCCCATTGACCTTGTTTTCACAGTCTGGCACGCACAACTTCCCAGCTGGGTGTCAAGTATTAACGACAGTGCCACGTTGGTAAGGACCAACGCTATTGGGACTCCTCTCTGCATGCCAATCCTCTTTCTGTAGACCTCGGTTATTCAGAATCATATCTCCAACGTTGCAGGACGTTACAGAGGCAAGCTTTACGCTGTAGGTACAGCTTTTACCCAAACGAACATATGAAAGATAACAGATTTTCTGCTGTTTCTAGTGGGACGTTTGCAAGTACGCATCATCTGCTATCACCCTATTTTTTGGGCTGTTCTAACATATATTACAGCGAAATCTTCAACGAAGATGGCACCCTCCGCTCCAGCGTCTTCTCCCGTGTTTTGGGCGAGGTGATCTACTATATTCTTATGCTGTATAAGTAAACTAACGGGCCTTCGTGAACCAGAACTTCGTCTCGATTGCCTTCAGAGCTGCTCAGGCAGCAGATACTACGGCCAAGTGTGTATCCTGTCTAAGCACCGCGCCGTAATCTGAACTTATTCCTATAGGATGTACATAAATGACTACAACCTCGACTCCAACAACGCCAAAGTCAGGGGTCTCGTTGCACTCGTTAACAGAGTCAACTCTGGTGGAACCCTCATCGATGGCATTGGTACACAGATGCACCTTGGAGCCGGTGGTGCTGGTGGTGCACAAGCGGCTCTGACCGCTCTCGCTGCTGCTTCGGTCAGCGAAGTTGCCATTACTGAATTGGATATCCAAGGAGCTGCCTCGAACGATTACCTCACAGTGATGAGAGCATGCCTTAACACACCAAAATGTGTATCTATTACCACCTGGGGTGTCAGCGATGCTGTAAGTATATTGCGACTTGGGTTCAACTATATGCAAGTGCTGACAATTGCATTTGCAACGCAGAACTCATGGCGCACTGGTGCTAACCCGCTCTTGTGGGATAGCAACTATAGACCAAAGGCAGCTTATAACGCTCTTATTGCTGCTCTCTAAGTCGGTTACCGAGGTTTTCGGAGTCTATCCTGTCCTGTCTTTTTCTACACTTGTACTGGCCTGGCCACAAGGAGATGAAATCTTACTTTCTAAATCGAACTCCAGTTGAAATTCGCGCGAGTTCCCAACTTGAGCGGGGTAAAAAGCGAAGAGTTGGATCCGTTCCTTTAAGTATTTAAGACTTGACACAAATCGAAGCGGCATTTTACCGGTATTGAGGTGGCAGCAGAGAACCACTACGAGTCATCTATGCACTGTAATCTGGTGTCAAGGTCCACGTATATCTCCTACAGAGTGACAGCCTATGGGACTTGCCGGTGCTGGCACACCATGTACGGGAATGGCCGGCCCTGCTGATCAGGCGGTAAAAACTTTGTCGAAAGACGCATGACTTCTGGCTGCTGTGGCGATGGTCAGCCAACTATAGAAGCTTTCATCCCAGGCCGCCACGGTTGCCGGTCCATGAACCGCATAAGCCTCGCCTTCGGGTGGAATTAGAAGAGCGCTCACCTGCTCACTATCAAACTTTTTGACGTGGTGCTCGCGACGGAATGTCAAGTGATATAAGGATTCGCAGTGGGTTCACGACTACTTCTGTTCTATTTTTAGATTTCAATGGCAATCCGTGTGGGCTGTCGGTGATGCTGCTTTCGTGATTACATCGGAAATATTGGCGAAACGCGTGGGGTCTGCGGGGTGTGTGTTCTGTACTTCTTTATTCACCGACGTCGAAATACGCCAAAATCCTCAAGTCTACTTTACTATTAGAACGTATAGGACTTCCTCGGTGGTGCAAGACATATCTGAGGGTCCCGTATTGTATACTGCAATGTTCGTGGATAGCTCGGGACGTTTATGCCGTGGGGCGTGGAAGGACTACGCCATTGCGCCGCAATACTACGCAAATACCAGCGAAATAGACGACCAAAAACGCGAGGTTGAACCGTCTGTTGACCATACGCTTCCAGGCGGCTCCCGCCCGTAGGATGGTGTCATAGTCACGATACGGCATTCTCCTTCGTGATTTATGGATTTTTTCTCGGAAAGATGGACGGGTCATTCTGTCAGAAAAGTTTACAATGAAGGTACTCCAGCGATGTGGAAGAATGCGACGGGATAAACGGAACGGCTGCAGTCTGAAAGGTTTAAAAGGCCAGGGTTTTGCGCAGTAAAAGGTCAATCCAACAACTCTCGTTGACCTTGTCCTTTGTTCAAGCACGATGTTCAAGCTCTCAGCTTTGGTTTCTCTTGCATTGGTTGCACCCCTCGTCGCTGCTGTCGCAGAATGGGGTCAATGTACGTCCCTCTCCGTCGCATCGTTGTGCCAGAAATGCCTCTAACGTCGTGTCTGCACAGGTGGTGGTATCGGCTACAGTGGACCTGTAAGCCAATCTCGTCGTTGGGCACAGCTGTCTCTGACTGACCTGCCTCTTTGCCTTAGACTAACTGTTCGTCTTGCTTTCATGGGACGCTGACGGCAGTAATTAATTCTGCATTGAAACACAGGCGACTCTGGATTGACTTGCGTGCATATCAACGACTACTACTACCAGTGAGTAGCGCGTCGGGTTGATACGTATGCAGGATGTCCACGCTAACGACCAACAATGCAACAGATGCCAGAAGGGCAGCGGAACCACTACCCTACCAACAACCACGACCAACCCTGGTAACCCTTCACCTTCGGGTAGTTTGGATGCTAAATTCAAGGCGCATGGCAAGAAATTCTGGGCTGCCGCTGCCGATCCTAATACCCTCAACATTTCGGGTGAGTCGAATCACCCATCTCTGATTTGTGAAAGTCTAACGCACAAACTTATAAGCCAACGTCGCGATTTTGAGATCCACTTTTGGTGGTGTCACTCCTGTAAGTACCGTCTTTAACACAATACTCTGACCACTTACTTATCACGGCCCACAGGAAAACTCTATGAAGGTTCGTCCAGTCAAATCGAACCATACTCACTCTCCCGGCTGACAAGGCATTTCACTAGTGGGATGCTACTGAACGTAAGCGGCTCTACGTATCGGGTAACAAGGCATGACCTGATGTGACGTCCCACCACCACAGCCAATAGAGGACAATTCAACTATGGTAACGCCGATACGCTTGTCAACTGGGCCACCAGCAACGGCAAGTTGATTCGTGGCCACACTCTTGGTATGTTAAAACCTCCTCCTACTCGGCTTGTCCCGTTGACCTTGTTTTCACAGTCTGGCACTCACAACTCCCCAGCTGGGTGTCAAACATTGGCGACAGCGCTACATTGGTGAGGACTTCCGCTATCTGTAGCTTGCTCGGCATACTGACCCTTATCTTGCTCAAAAGACATCAGTAATTCAGAACCATATCTCCAATGTTGCAGGACGATACAGAGGCAAGCTTTATGCTGTGAGTATCACTTACATCTTCAAATAGGAGATAAATAATAATCTGGCTTCATGATCCAGTGGGATGTCGTCAAGTACGCTCCATCTACTACAGTCCATTGATTGGGCCATTCACCTCTTCTACAGTGAAATCTTCAACGAGGACGGTTCCCTCCGCTCCAGCGTGTTCTCTCGTGTTCTGGGCGAGGTAAGCTCTTATGCATCACCGTATAAACGGAGATTAACGGGATTTCATAATCTAGAACTTCGTCTCCATCGCGTTCAGAGCTGCCCGTTCGGCAGATGGCACCGCCAAGTACGTACCAAATTCTTGGGGTCACATTGTACCCTCATCACATTCCTATAGGTTGTACATCAACGACTACAACCTCGACTCCAACAACGCCAAAGTCAGGGGTCTCGTTGCACTCGTCAACAGAGTCAACTCTGGTGGAACCCTCATCGACGGTATCGGCACCCAGGCCCACCTTGGATCTGGTGGAGGCAGCGGTGTCCAAGCTGCTTTGACTGCCCTTGCTGCTGCTTCCGTCAGCGAGGTTGCTATCACCGAGTTGGATATTGTAGGAGCTGGCACGAACGATTACTTGGCCGTTACCAACGCCTGCCTTAACACACCCAAATGCGTTTCCATCACCAGCTGGGGTGTCAGTGATACCGTAAGTCCACTCTCAATTTTGGCTGGGTTTACAAAGACGCTAACGATGCGATGCAATTGCAGAACTCATGGCGCTCGGGTGACAGGCCACTCTTGTTCGACGGCAACTATCAACCCAAGCCAGCTTACAACGCCATCCTCAATGCTCTCTAAGCCATCGTCAAGGAATTCGGATATCGTTTTGTCTTATTCTGTTATATGCGCCTGTATTTTCTTGATCATTGCGAAAAATCATTCAAATTTCACCTCCATAAAATGCTAAGAAAACAACAACGTGCCAGAGGATGTAACCCTTCGAGACATTCAAAAAATCATACACCAATATTTGCAAGACTACATAACCATTCAAGCGGCAATCGAGCAATGTCGAGTTAATAAGGCTACATTTCGTTCTGCTTAGCGACCTATCATCGAGAACCGTTTATAGAATCTGGTGATCGGCATAGTCTCAGTCTCATCTCTCGGAATAGGAGTACTCTGGGCTGCTTACACTGTTGATGTGGTCATCGCCTCCAGGACCTTGCCTCACACTAAGAAGAAATCCAATGGGTTAATCAACGATCCTCATAGGTCAAGCAGCAACCGTACCGCCGAGTGGGCTTGAATTCTTCTGCGGGTGCATCCCAGAAATTTGAAAGGCTACTTTCGCCCCCAGGCGCTGTCCTTACGCGTCTATAGAACCGAGAACTCAATTAGGAAGCCTCGACACAAACGGAGATAACGGAGGGGCACTTGCCTGGTAGGCTTGAAGGAAGATCTATTGAAGTCGATTCCGGATTCTTCTTCTGGTGTTTCCTCCGGGGGTGGAGGTGGGGGCGGGAGTTGCACCTAGACAGAAGTGAGTTGTGATTTATAGCGGGGTGATGTAGGACAGACGTGTGGCTTTTCTGGTGCTGGAGGAGCGTGTGATAGTGCATCATCATCGTCATCATTAGCAAAGATGTCGGTATGAACACCACCTGGTGCAGTTCGGACGCGTCGAGATGGCTTGAATCCGGGTACAGATCCTGAGGTAGACTCTATTAAAGAGCTGGATTAAAGGCAGCACATCAGAAAGGGAGCCTTCTTACCTGAGATGGACTCTGCATTCTCTTCCTGGCCCTTAGCAGACGTGCTGCCATCCTCCATCTTACCGAAGACAGCATACCCTGAATACTAGAATCAGGGTATATATGGAAGTTCCAGAGCTTTGTGACATACGAGGTAGTTTTGCGATGTTAGTGAAATTCGGATCGACAGTCGTGCCGGCATATCTAGGATGAAATTGAAGTCACTACCTCCAGTCAGGAACACGACCGCGGCGCACATACTTGAGGAATTCAATCAAAGTTCTCTTTGTGAAGACAATTTTGGTGTTGTCCCAATCAAGTAATCCTGATATCGGCCGCGACGATTGGCTCAATTTATTTCAGGTGGACTAGAGCATGAACGAACCAAGCTTTGATGGCCATTCCTTTTCCTTGGACATATCAACCACCTCGGTAGGGGTCCATCTGGGTTGTATGTGGGTTAACGATCACTCTGTAGGGGTCTCTAGTCTTACGTAGCGCTCATGATGACAGATTTCGTAGTCTAAGTGGAGGGTAAGAGCTGGATATCGGGGTTGTTAAGGTGGCTGGGTATAAAGGGGCAGATGAATATGATCACGCAGTGTGACTAGATACCCCTGCGTGACGGGGATCAGAGCAGGTCTTAAAACCCGGACTCAATATTTCCAGCACACTTGATTCCCGTTCTTGGCGCAACTCGGAATGCTGTCCTCCAGAGCATTAACCAGGTGTTTGAAACCGAAATTTACTCAGTCGTTTCGTTTGTATTCAAGCGCACCACTTCCCTCTGCTCGTTATGTTGGACAGCAATACAACCCGAATGACCCCGCAGTGTCTACCACACCTCTGGAAATAACAGAGCAACAAAGAAGCGCTTTGGATAGCGCTCTTCGAGTTGATCAAGCAGGGGAAATTGCTGCAAATTATATATACCAAGGTCAAGCCTTCATTCTGGGTCGGGATCCAAAGACAGGCCCGCTAATCCAGGTATCTCATTTGGATGTCATCATGTACCACACTCACAGGCGCTCGTAGGAAATGTGGGAACAAGAGAAAAAGCACCTGGATGTCATGAACAAGTTGCAAGTTCAACATAGGGTGCGTCCAACACTGTTGACAGAGGTGGCTAAGGTTGCGGGATTCGGTCTCGGTGCGGTCACTGCGCTTATGGGAAAAGAGGCAGCCATGGCATGTACAGAGGCAGTAGAGACAGTGATAGGAGAACACTATGATGAGTGAGCTCACTCTGACTTTCTAAACAGACTTGATTCTGACGTCCCGACCAGCCAGTTGAAGGAAATGGAATCATTACCGTCAGACCACCCAAGCGTTCCACTACTGAGGGGGGTTGTACGAGAATTTAGAGACGATGAGCTTGAACACCTAGACATCGCGGTAGAGAACTATTCCCAGCGCGCTCCTGCGCATGCTCTTCTAAGTAGTGTGGTGGGTGCAGGATGCAAGGTTGCTATTGAGTTGTGCAAAAGAATATAGAGGCTTCCGGGATGCTACGATAGAATACGACCTTCTAATCCGACTCGGCTGTTCGTGCGGTGACTGTCAACGGTTGATCCTTTCTTGTTGCAATCCAATCCCACTTCATCTATTGTATATGGTTAGGATTTGCTCTTCGAAGCTGAAAAAATGTCCACTCACCTGGTATTTGCTGGCGAGGTAATAGATAGTTCCCGGTACAATAACAAAGCCCAGTAATGAGGTCCTCGCTGTCCTTGATGTCCAACGAAAGTTCTTGTAGGCTTCCTCGCGCTATCGAAGTTATTAAAATACGAATGTTTGTTGGTCGTGCTCATGACGAACCATGCGGTTGAAGCTCTCAATTGCGGGATCTTCCTATGGGAGTTATGAATTTCAAGCACACAATTACGGGATTGAGTTTCCATTACCTTGACTGGACCTGTGCGCAGACCACATTAGCGTTCATTTCAGGTTGAGCTCTGTAATACTTACCGTGACCCATGATTGTGAATTCTTGGACGAGCAAACTCGGAGTGGAGAGTAAAGAGAGATTATTTGGCTTTGTTTTGGTATCATCCTAGCTTGACTTGTTTCCACCACCACCATCTCCTCCCAATTACCCCACGGTTACATGGCATACAATCGCGAGTGGGACCAAGGCAAGGAAGCTTGGGCCGAGTCTTCGTCCTGGGGCGGTGGCATGGATAGGGGTACAATTCGTGGAAGAGAGGAAGAATACTACAACGATGGCAAGCGCAGAAAGCATAATAACGGCGTACGTGCACTGTGCATTAATCCTCTCCTCTCGTCCTTATACTGTCTGTCAGGGATATGACAAAAACAACTCTTACGAGGACTACTCCCACGGGAAAGGAAACTACAGCAACCAGGATTTCGGTGACGATCGTGCGCAAAGGGGTGGAGGTTTCAAGAAGAGGCTTACCCCATCTGAGCCCAGCCCCCATGTCATTTTCCTGGGACTAGATCCTGACTTCACAGAAGCCGATGTATGTCCCCTGCAGACTTATGCGCGCGAGTGCTCATGCGTACCTCCATACAGCTTCAAGCCTACTTGACGTCGAATGGATGCAGTATTGAGACAGTGACGATAATAAGAGAGAGATCATCAGGCACTTGCACATTTACATTGACCGAGTCGCGCATGCATTAACATATTTCGCCGTTCGATTTACAAGGTTCTTCCAAGGGCTTTGGATTTGCCCAATTCACGAGTACCGAACACGCTCGCGCCTTCGTCGACCCTCTGTTTCCGTTTATACAAGTACCTCCGCCCGCATCCCATGGTGCATCCGCCACCGCAACATTTTACAAAGCTCTTGAAACAAATCTTCCGCATAACGGCAGACGAGTCAAGATTGATTACTCGCAAAGTGCCTCTCCTCATGACAAGGGACGTGCGCGCGCAAATGCCAACGACGGCACTAGGGATATTGGGAGTCAACAGGGACCTGTACTCCTCTTCAGAGGGTTGGATCCTTTGTCTGGTCCTCAGGCCATATATCAGGCCATGCTATACTCGAAGGGCCCAAACAAAGAGTCACCCAAGGGCATGCGGCGAATAATTCTCATCAAAGACAAAGTCACTATGGCCAGCTTTGGATTTGCCTTCGTCGAGTTCGTTGATTCACAAGTAAGTTGTAGCTTGGACTCAAATCAACGCGATTTATTCAGTCCCCTCTCCTTCAGTGTGCTGCTGCGGTGTTGGGTGCTACATTGTCCCCTCAAATCCATCCTTCTGGTTTCCGTATTTCCGATAAACCTGTGGCCGCATCGTTTGCTCACCCATATTCTTTCCAACCTGTCTCCGATTTCTTGTCCCGGGATGATGCTTGTCTCAAATCGTCACTTAGCCTTGGTGGCGTTGAAGACACATGGGTTCGCTATTGGGACGAAACATCGACGGTGGCGGTGTTGGAATTCAAGGTAGATGAGCCTACATCAGCAACTTCTACCCACAAGGAGAAAGAGAAGAAGAAGAAACATAAGAGTAGGATCTTATCCACGCGCTCTTTCTGCCCACTTACCCTTTGCCCAACAGCCGAACACGAAGCATTGGAACGACAGGCACCAGCAGCACCATCCGAGCTCCCGATATCCGACAAGCCTGTCACGCTCAGCTTTAATAAGGCTATAGTTAAACCATCTACAGGTAATGTCAAAGTTAATGCATTAGATACACCAGCTAATCCTGCATAGCAACGGGTCCTGTGAAGACCGTGACTCTCGCTCTAGATGACAACCCAGTTACTGAAGAAGAGCAGCCGCCCGAAGCAAAAGGTTTGCTCTACTGAGATTGTTCGTTTAAGATTGCTCATCTGCTCTCCAGTAGCACCCAAGGTTGTTGTTCCCCTCGTCGGAAAGAAGGTAATTAACATTTCTTTCAATTCTTTCTTCATTGGCTTAGCATAACTTCTGTTAGACTGCAAGCAATATCTCCAAGTGGACACAAGTTCAAGAAGAACTAGCGCAAGAGTCCGCTGCTCCGGCAGCTTCTCCTCTGGTGACCATCCATTCCTGGCTGATTGCAGCATGACTTGGCAAAACATCGTTTTCTTACGTGATGAACCTGTGATGACAGGGAGCCCCTCAGGCGACGTCTACACCCAGCGCAGCTGGCACAATCTCTGTGTCGAAATCTGCTTCACCAGCACCCATCGAAACCGAGTTCGAGTTCTCTGACGTGACGGGGTTAACGTGTTTACTTTGTGCACGTCAATTCAAGTCACTCGATCAACTCAAGCGACATAACAAGGATTCTGATCTCCATAAGGCTCGCATATCTCAATACTGTGATCTACACCGTTTCTAGACCGGCTGACGTCTTCTCTCTGCTTTCTTGTTTCATTCTTTTCTGGATCCGCTGGGCGTATCCTTTCTTCGGCAATGTGGACTGGCCTTTCGAATTCAACAGAAGAACTACCAGGACGCAAACCTCCGTGAAATTGCACGCCAGAAAGCTGTTGCAAAGAAGGCGGGCTCTGCAACAGAGGCACCTAAATATCGCGATCGGGCATCAGAAAGGAGAATTTTGTTTAATCAACCTGATGTACCAGTTCCAGAGAAGGATCCCAGCAAAGCTTCTGGGGCGAAGAACCCGAGACGAGCTGAGGGACCGCCTAAACCGCCCACTCCGCCCCCTCCACCGCTCAAT
The DNA here is from genome assembly GCA_000349905.1 of Volvariella volvacea V23. NCBI lineage: Eukaryota > Fungi > Basidiomycota > Agaricomycetes > Agaricales > Pluteaceae > Volvariella > Volvariella volvacea. Next base: position 137,998 of record KB722738.1, on the reverse strand, counting down.
CTGGGCGAGGACCAGAATAACGTTGGCAACAAGTTGTTAAAACTCATGGGCTGGAAGGAGGGAACCGGTTTGGGAACCGAAGGTGATGGCCGCATCGATCCTATGTAAGCCTTCCCACTTTTCCCAGTCTCATGGCTAGACTAGTACGTGGACCAACGGCTAACTACTATCACAGCCCGACTGCAATTTACGCCCAGGGTGCTGGTCTTGGTGCAAGCAAAGGCAAGGAACTGGGAAAACTCACCGACGGATACTCTGGATATGTTCAAATGGCGCAAGAAGCGGTAAGTTGTTGGATGATCCGGATAATCTGTGCCTTGGAAAGAGCCCTATCTGGATTCATTTCATTGACTGCATTCCCCTCGTCCAGGCCCGTGAGCGCTATGGATCTTGAAAAAGCTCACCCGCATTTTTGAAAACTCGTCGTGATCTGTCCTGTGCTTTCCTGACTATCCTAGCTAGTGCTTGCTTCGCTATTTCAATCGGCCCTTTGGTCAATATGTTATTTTATCTTACTCTCTTGCATACGAACCCGGATTCGATATTTCTTGTTTTACCCCCGCTAGTCGTCTTATTCATAGCAATTGACATGCTAATGCTATTAGTACACCACTCCAACACCTGCCGAGTGCCAACAACAAACAGAACTATCATTCAAAAACAAAAACTATGGTACTGAGAAAGCAAAAATCCAAAAGAAGTTGGGTAATGAAGAAAGCGTAGACAGCAAGCAAGAACGGGAATGGGTGAACAAAAGATAAAATCCGTGAGATGCGTAAAAGTACATTGAACGTGGGGTCAAGTAAATGTCATTAGAGATCATTGCAATTGTTCCTCGAATGGCCGTAAGAATCCATTGGGTCCATGATAGAAGAAATCCATAGAATGTAGGGATTTGATCCCAGCGTGAGAGGGGTTGCTCGCTAGCAATGATAACCTTACGTTCTAGTGAACGCAAACGTTATTGGGTGAACGATCATCACGATCATAGAACAAGCGCGAGGCTGAAAGTGGCCATGCCGAGAATGATGGTCTTGGCGGAGATATGGTGACCAGACCATGCTGCGCTGCTCGGAGTCTCTTCGCTGTTTGCAGCCTCTGCTGTTCCAGTCGACGATGAAGTGGACGAGGACGATGAGGACTCTGTGGACTCGGAAGAATCAGGAGTTGGGGCTGCAGACTCAGACTCGGAAGGTGTGATATTAACGGAGATACTAGTTGATTCGACCGGTGGGGTACTGATTTCGGAGTCTGCCGTGGATGACGTGAAGACCCCTTCAGGGCTCTCACTTAGTGTCCCTGTAATAGTTGTTCCTGTGATAGGGATTGGGTCTGTGATAAGTGTTGGCGAACTAGATGCTGGCGACGAGGTCGGGGCAGGAGAAGGTGCAGGATCAGGGGATGAGATAGGTCCTTCTGGAGTCCCGCCTTCGATTCTGAACTCTGGACTGCTGTTGCCGGAATCACCCATTACTTCCGTGTGGGGGAGCTTGGTTAGCATGTGGGTCAAGACGGAAAAGGAACATGGGTACTCACAGACTACAATGTAATTGTCGCGGGGAGGGAAATCGGGCACGGTGATTTCTACCTGACCATCTCTCAGCATGAAGCCTTCAGCTAGAGGAGCATCTGCCAATATCAAGGAAAAGAAAGTGTCAATCATATGATAGGATCAACCAGACCTTTCTACGTACTAATCTGCAAGTTCATGCTGTCAGGCGTCATCCAACCCAACAGAACTCTTCCTCTTGGATTCGTAAGTTGCGAATCTGGGGGAATGTTTGCAGTTTCCCTGCATATTGGAACTTGTCAGAAGACTGATCACGGGTAGAGATCGTATTCAAACCTACCAAGTCACAGTTTGCCTACTCCCGACTTGCCAAACAGTTTGTGCATTAGGAACAGTTATTGGGGGATTGTACACATCTCGTTCCTTCAGATCAGAGTTCAGGGGGAGAGCATGAGTGAAGCTAAGGAGGAAGGCGAGAGCGTAAAGCACGAGAGTGTACATGACTGGGGAGAGCGAAGAACGTCTCGTAGGGAAGAGAAGACGAGAGGACGTTCGAGGATTGGGCGTCGACGATGATAAGAACCGTCAAGGGCATATGTTCGAAATTAGCCCTCCTTAAGTAGGCGGTTGCAAGGAGACATCACATGATTGAGTTTCTTGACAATAAGCGAAATGAATTCAATTCCTGGCTTGTCACATCGCGACACACATCCGATGCTCTCCCTTGGCTCTGGTTCATCATGTGTACCCGCATGTTCTAGTCTTCCGCGGTGCTCACATCACAGATAGCACAAGGAGTTTTTAGCTTGTATATTATTCCCAAATTATCTGAGTGATATGTAAACGAGTGGAATGAACGTAGTCCTAGATATCATCACATTCAAGCAACGAGCATCATAACGACACTGGCCAAAGCCAAGAAGGGACCGGCACTGAGCGCAGAAGCACCATTGTCGCTGTCGGCAGCGTCGGTGGCCTCTGGAGCATTACCGGATCCGCTGCCCGAACCAGACGAGGATCCCGATGCAGATCCAGAAGGAGATGGAGCACTCAAAGTGGCAGTGTCAACGGCAGTAGTTTCAGGAAGAGAGCTGGCAAGTTCACCACGCTCGACAGTAATGTAGGTACCCTAGAATTTCGGGGGTCGGGAGTCAGTATGTGGACCAGAATGTTGCGGTCAACTTACAGCAACGATCGGGCCGAGACCGCTGTCCTGTGGAAATGAAAGGGTTCAGGTGCCCGTGCCATGGCCAGGATTGAAATGAGCACGTACCCTAGCATAAGCATGAACATCAAAGACGGAAACACCGATGTCCGGTTGAGCGAACTCCTCGGGGGGAGAGAAACTCTCTGGCTGAGTGTAGAGAAGGATAGCGTAGCGGTGAGGACCGTCACCCTCGGGAGGGAAAGGACCGGCATAGGTGGTGATTGCAACCGCAGCATCTTCGTTCAAGCTCGTGCCTGCGAAACAGGTTTACAAACTACCCATGGGCATCAAGGAGTCCACACATACCGTCGACAGTGACACTGTTGACGAGCCAGTGGCGGGTAACACCAGCAGAGATGTCACTCCCAACCGGGCCAGCATCGACCATAGCAATCGTATAATTGCCCTCCAAATCCGAGCCTTCTGGGGCAGTGATGGTGATTACTGGTGTCGGGCCGACCTCTGGTCCAACGAATTCCGATGTCAATTCGAAACAATGTCAGCAAACGGCGTACTCGATGCGACTCCGAGGTCATCAAGGGGACGTATACGTACGCTCATTAGTCAAGGCCTGTCCGGGAGTGATGTCTCCAACTCCTTCGTAATTGAGGGTAAGAAGGGCGACAGGGTCAAATTCTTCCAAAAGGTCGGGAACCAAGTGGGATTGCTCGAAATGCGCCTTGATGGCTTCGAGTTCGAGCGCAACGTTGTCAGCTGCGTTTCCTCCGCCTTGGGCTGCGACGAAGGGGACGAGTGCAAGAGATGCAAGAACAGGGAGCTTGGAGAACATGATGATTGTTTTAGGCGTAGGCTGTATTACTAGCAGGACTGTGTTCAATAAAAGAATGAACGATGAGATACACTCTATGAGCGAGCAACGGAAAGATGAGGTGAAAGGAGTTGGTAGTCGACTTCTCGCCCGAGCAGGTTGTTATAGTCTTGCAATTTTCTTGGCGCTTTATACATTGGGCTTGGCATTGTAGCACCCTCTTTTGCCCTGCCTTAAGCGCCCATGAAGACAAATGTGAGGTGCGTAATAATTCACATTAGCCCGTAGCCAAGTTCTTGCTAGTAGCAACATTGGCAAAACCATTGGAACTTTCACAATGCTCACATCCCACTCGTACGCGAAAGAAGAAAAATGCAGTTGGGATCAAAAGACGAATACAGCGTGGCTATAGGTGATTGGGATGCATGTGGCAATTAATGTGAGGCTGAACGAAAAATAGACAACGTAGGGGCAACTCCCGGAGTGCCAACTACTCCCCGTAATGATATACCTGATTGTTGTTAAGTGCATACTAATGATGAGAGGGATTGCACGATTGGAAGTAAAACACAGAAAGGAGTGTACCGATGTAACCACAATAAACCGGCCGATTGGGATAGGAGATGAGGACGAAAGCATAAGGAAAGTCCGAAGATGGTTCTATGAGTGATATGTGTGGGTATTGAGACTTGAAGAGCGATGCGATACAATATAAAAGGGAGCGTCGTAGATCAAAGAAGCCTCCATACATCCTATGGAGTGGGTGTGGTTGGATGATTGTTATCGTGGGCTCCATTTTCGCGAACGGCGCCAAATACATCTTCCGTACGTTCCGGGTCCTTGTCATTGTTGTCCGGTTCCTGGTCTTGGTTCAGATCAGGTACTTCAAGCTGTTCAACATCTGAAGGTTCGTGTTCCAATATGATTTCCGAGGATAACGGTGAAGTGGGTAACTCGCTATGACTGCCATTGAGCGAAGCAGAGGCAGAAGCTTTATCTGCTCTCCTCTTTGCTCGTCTCGCAGCAGCCGAAAGCGTTGGAGAGGGGGGTGTGTTGGATGGCTTGGGCCCAAGTCCATCCGAATGCAGCTGAGCCAGTAGATCACGAGCAAGATCGCCAGCATCCAGAGTGCTGGTATCCAAACGTAAGGGTGTGATAGGTGTATCTGAAGATTTGGGAGGTCTTTTCTTTCTTCGCGATGAAACAGTATCCCCGTTTTTGAGCTTTTGAAGGAGGTTGTCGAGGACATCGGAAGATTCGTCTTGAGCAGCATCTGCGTTCTTTTGTCTTGCCTCTCGGAACGCCTCTTGGGCTTTTCTTCGTTTTTCCACGGCGAGCTTCTCTTCCAATGCGGCTTCGTTGTCTCCTTTACATTTCTACGGCCGAGTTAGGTCAGTTGCGCATCTCTACCAAGCGTTCCTAACGCTCACCTTATAAGAGGTAATAAATGTTTTGAAGATCCCATAAAACTCTGCAGTTGATATGTCCTTGTTATCTTCACCATAATAGCCGCTGACTTCCGTATAGATAGTTTCGGCATTAGCCACATCCTGAACAAGGTCTTCAACCCGGGATGACGCCTTCTTGTAGAACATCCACATCTGCCTGGCATACAAATCGTGCTCAGCAACATCAGTGAAGTGATCCTTCAGTTCCTTTTGAAGCACTTTCAATCCATCACGCAGTTCAACGAGCCCTTTCCTCAAGTCGTTCAAGTTGACTTGTTAGAGTATTAGCGCCGGACATTCAGGGAGAATACGATGCAATTACCTCGATAAGCGTCGGCAGGTGTGACGAGCTCTTCTAGGAATGCCTCCATAGGCTTGAAATGCTGACTGACCGTACGCTCCAAGAAATGGAGAAGCGTGGTGTTATTCACGGATTTTGTGTCCACCAACTAGTGGATGCGGTATGAATTTTAGGCACGTGCCAAGTTGAATGTAATACTTACACGGTTGATACTGCTCACTCGGAAACCGTAGGCGCCACCTTTAATATTATCGTTGTTCATGTAGTTTCCGATGAGAAGGATGAGCTACGTTATTTATTAGTACCAAAAAGAAGTATGATGAGGATTACAAACGTACGCTCAGCAGTTCCTTGAAGTGTGAAGCTCCCATTAGTGCATGCCCAGCTTCAGCCAGTTTTCTTGCACCCTGAAGAATAGAGGTTAGCCAGAATACATTCATTCCAAAAAAGATGCACTTACCTCATCCAAGAGAGACCATCGTTCCTCAAAGGCACACTTGTAAAGCATGCACTCAATACGAGGTGCAATACGATTAATTTGAATCAGTTGAACCATTAGCCGATCTGACGGGTGCAGTTCTGCAAGTTCTTCTGGAGGCGCATTGCGATACACGTTCAGTTTGCCAATCTGATTCCGGATACATTTAGCTCATAAATCAAGCAGTCGCGACTATCAGAGATACCTGTTCTGGAGATGGAAGAATGGGCTTCAATTCGCTGAGGAACACCTGTGTGCACACTTCCGGATCGAAGTATTCGATCTTGCGAGCGATTTCCTCTGGCTGGAGCTTCTTAACACGTTGGATGAGAATTTCTTGGGGAAATATGTTAGCCACTGGCAAATCATATTCGAAAAACCAGGACCCACCAACTCGTTTCTTGGTCTGAGGATCCAAGACACTCTTGAGTTCAGCCCGCTTCTGTCGGGCTAAATAGGGAAAAATGAAGAGCTCAGTCGCGTGCAAACGGATACAACTGATATTATCAATTCATGCGAATTGTGACACATACCCATAAGGTTAATGACCATCTGTTTCGCCTTAAAGTCCTCCTCCATCTGCTTCCACACACCATCTGAGAACAACTTATTCATAAGTTCCAACTCCTTCTTCTCGTCCTCATCGTTCCATAACGTCTTTCCGACATTTTGATGAGCCAATTTATCCCACTGCAATTGCTTAAGCTTAACACCAGGCGTAAAGGCCAGTTCTTTACGCTTGGCACCGTAGCTTCCTGCACCCAAGAATGACTGTCGAGCAGAGCCTGGTGCAGAACCAGGGTTCGAACGGAAACCGCCCATTGGTGGTGGTGGAGGCGGTGGAGGTGAACCCACGCCAGACATGATCGGTCCCTTGAACCCTCCTGGTGGAGGCGGCGGTGGCGGCGGTGGGGGTCCTCCAAGCCCCCCCAAGCCCCCCCTGGCGGTGGAGGAGGCGGAGGCGGAGGAGGCGGGGGTGCACCAGACCCTGGTAATCCACCCGGCGGTGGCGGTGGCGGTGGCGGAGGAGGTGGCGGCGGTGGGGGTCCCCCCAAACCCACCAATCCGTGCACCTGGCGGTGGCGGGGGCGGTGGTGGAGGAGGTGGAGGTGGTGGAGGAGGAGGAGGAGGAGGTGGTGGTGGTGGAGGCGGGGGAGGAGGAGCGTCTCCAGTGATGCTGGTGGGGATAGACCCGCTCTCTGAAGTGGCACCTGCCTCGCTGGGTAGTGGAGGCATACCAGGTGAACCCATCGGACTGGAATTATTTGACGGTAGTGTCATACCACGCGCAAGGAAGTGTTTGCTGAGCTGCTCAGCGAAAGATCCTTGAGGTGCAGGCTTGCCATTCACACCAGGACCAGAACCATTTGAAATAATGGAGGTATGCTGGGTATCATCCGTGAGTGTGGTGAAGTTGCTCCTCCCAGACTGATTGAGATCGCTGTCATCGTCGTTGAAGCCGGGTGAGGATGGCTGGCTGAAATCGGAGTTATCCTCGAGATGAGGAGCAAGCAGCAGAGCAGCTTTACCCGACGGCGTATCTGACCTGAGTTGGGTTTTGTTTCTCCTTGGAGAGCCACGAACGCTCCTTGAACTTGAAATAGACCCGGAAGCACCAGGAGGAGGATACTGGACACGATATAAATTAATGTTATATATGCAGCCCATCGTTCAGGACTCACGCTGTGTGCACCAGCTGCCAGTTGTTGCTGTACTTGCTCATCGGCATCAGCGTCCTCGGCATCCATAAACTGTGAAACACGCCCGTCCTCTCCCACAATAACTTTACCAGTCTTTGGTGTCTTCGACTTTCTAACGGACGCCTTGGAACGCTTGATTCCTGACCTTCCAGGTGTTGCGTCCACATCCTCTTCCGACTCTTCCTCGCCATCGTCACCTTCAGCTGCCCCAGCCTTGCCCTTCTTCCGCCTAGTACTGCCCCTACCCTCTAGTATATTGATGGTCTGGCGCCTCTGCCACTGCCTCTCTAGATTTTCAATCAATGCCTTCCTATCCACCGCCGCTGTACCGTTCTCCAGCACAGATTGTATGCCGCTACCATACTCTTTGAACATCTTGAACAACTCCATGATCTGGGCTTCAAGTTGTGCAATCCTCTCTTCATACTCTTCTCGCTGCGTGTGCAACTGGTTCTGCAGCCTCCCTGTCGTCTCCCTCGATACGCTTAGCTTTTCTTCCAACTTGATCATTTCAATCTTGAGACGACCCACCAATCCATCCTGGCCCTGAGCGATCTCCGCCTCCAATGTTTCTTTCTCCAACTGCAGTCTGGCAGCCAAGGCGCGAGCAGCAGCGGCTTCCTCTTGCGCGGCGTGAGACCTATCAATCTCGTTGAACTGGTTGATGATGCGTTCGACAGACGTCCCAAGTCGTTGCTCTGCTCTGCTAAGCTTCCTGTCCAGTACCACAT